>UCOK01010592.1:0-53079 GCA_900474325.1 Synergus umbraculus | reverse complement strand
TTATGGTTCTATTTAATTTTGAAAAATTAGTTTAACAACTATAACTTCTCTAATATTCAAAGTTCGAAGCTGATGTAAGGAAAATAAAGGTTCCTTGCGTCGAGGCGAATCGATTGACCTATAAGATTAATAAATTTCATTGAAAAATACAAAATTTGTGTTTAATTGTAATTTTCGAAAATGAATTTAATGATGATGTAAAGAATGCTTAATGCTTCCTCTATGAGGAAGCAAATCATATTTGCTTACAGGAAGCAAAGTGCTCATTGAATGAGTACATAAGTTGATACAACTTCACAGCTAGTTTTCCTCTCTATAGGAACTCATTTTTTAAATATAAATATTCGTATTATACACATTTAAAAAAATCTCTACTTTCAGTTATTTTTGCATAAAATGGAATGATAGAATTTTATTTATTCTAGAAACTCAGATTTAGACATTTTTCATTTTTATAAAGATAAAAATTATATTATCGATCTATTTCAGAATTAAAAAAATATTAATTACTTCTGACCGGGAGATTTCTAGAATTTATTTAGTCAATATGTTTTATTTTTGGATTTTCTAAAGTTACTGCTTCCAAATAAAAATCTATCAAATTGTAGTTTGTACATATCAGTTTAATTTTTATATTAAACATGAAAATTGTTCATTTTAACTTTCAAAAGTCCATAAAACAGTGATATGATCAACGATAAAAGTTTTTACTTTCTCCAACATTAAAAAAACTTTTGTAATATCTGAAATTTAGCACAAAATATTGTAGAGTTACAGGCAATTGAATCTTTTTAAAGTCTCAGAGATTTGTCATTGTCTTCTCCTATAAAATACGTGGCATTTGACATTGGTGCATAAATGCTTTCATGCAAAGATCTTCTCGAATGAACATGTGTGTCTTTGCTCGAAACAAACCAGTCATAAAAGAATTAAGTCAGTTACATCACGTGCAAGTGCATTGGTCTTAGAATAAACGAAGCAATATTATCCAAGCATGAGGCCTTAATGTCAATAAACCACTTTATTTTTTTCCGTTTCATACTGCCTACAGAGTCACGTCTGCATTCTGCAATCATAAGATTATCTACATAATACTGTACAGCATTTTTTGTTGAATTGACTAAATCATTATTGCCTTCTTTCATTTGTGCAATTGTGCAGCAAAAATATAATAATAAGTGTAAGCACGACCCTGAAATCTAGTTGCACTTCCGTCAGTTTTGCATTTTATGAAAGAAACTTAAGAAAAAGTTTTTCCAAGTGTAACTTAGGTCGTAATGATTATTATAGGTACCATTTATTTATTATGTACCTGCCTATATATGTGATCAACTTATTATAACATCTATACATAATTCTTAACATTACTTGGTGAAGCAGTATAACTTTTCTAATGTAGAGAAAGTGTATAGATCACTAGAAATTATACTAGAAATTCCAACGATATATAAGTTCTTTCATTAATAATATTAATACTTTAATAATATTGTGATGCCTAGACAGCAGTTTACAACTTATCGTGAATAAAAAGAGTTGATTTCAGTTAAGTTTAACTAATTTAACCTTCATTTGATTAGACAGACATAAATCATAGTTAATCAGATCCACATTCAACATTTTAGAAATTTTATTTATTGAACTTGGTCGAAATATTTTTATTATTAATTCATATGTTGCAATAAAAAAATGTCCTCCATACGATCGTCTTTGATGTAAAAAATAAAATCTTATTTTTAATTTTAATTTGTCTATGAGGGGGGTTTGACCCCCCCCCCCCTAGCGCACGGCCCTGTATCAATTTTTCAATTATTTGCCGACATTTCCGTGACATTCTCCTGATGACATTTCCCTTACGTTCAGACAAATTTCATTGAAAGAATATTATTAAAAGTGCGATTAAATTTTCAATAATAGTACTATTGAAATTTTTCAAAAATTTCGCATAATTTACTTTAATTTTATGAAACTCCACAAAGTCTTTTGCAATTTTCTATAAGATTCTACAGTGTTTTTTTTTAAATATAAAAATCTCCTAAAATGATTTTAAATTCGCCGACAAACTTGAAAATCAATTATATAAAATTCGTAAAAATTTGTAATATATATAGAAACCTCTTGAAATCCTTAAAAATTCCATGAAAGCCCTTGCAATCTCTTCAAATTCATTGAAATTCCTAGAAACGTTTTCAAATTTCTTAGAATTCCACGTCAACTTTTAAAATCCCTTACAATTTTATGAAATCCCTGAGAATTTCTTTAAATTCAAAGAAATTCCTACAAACTTAAAATTTTATGAAATCCTTTTAAATTATTTTATTTTTAAATTACTCAAAATGAATTATATCCTTTAAATTCCACGAAAAATTTTTAAATCCTTCAAAATTCCTACAAACCTTTTGAAATTTCTTAAAATCCCACGCTCACACTTAAAATCCATTAAAATCTCTTACAATTTCATTAAATCCTTTAAAATTACTCGAAATATTTTTAAAATCATAAAAATCTCGTGAAATCCTCCAAAATTCATTGAAAAACTTTCAACTTTTCTAAAATGCGTCAAAATCTTTTACAGTTTCCTGAAATCCTTTGAAATTTCTAAAAATCAAAAATACCTTTGAAATTTTTTACAATATTCCATAAAGAATTTTTTAATTCCTTAAAATTCTACAAAATCTTTCAAAAATCATAGAAATCTGATGGAATCTTTTAACATTCAATAAGGAACTTTAAAATCCCTTATAATATAAAAAATTTTCCTAGAAACACCTCTTAAAATCCTAATTACCACATGCCCTTAAGGGCATGTATTACTTACCCGATCCCTACCTTACCGACATTTTTTTCTCTGTAACGCTACGTCTACATTTATTGAGATACCACATTGAAAATATATATATTTGAAGCTGAAGCCTTAAGGTACGTTTGTCTGGTCCTAAATATTGACATTTTTAAACAACAATTTTTTCAAACAATTTTATTTATTTTTACAAAAATTTAAGATCAGACAAATATACATTAGCATATTTTCTTTAATTTTATAAATTTTCCATTTGATATCTTTATAAATGTAGACGTAGTGTTATAGAGAAAAAAATGTTGGTAAGGTAGGGATCGGCTAAGTAATACACGCCCTTAAAATTTACTAAAATTTCTTAAAATTTCACGAGAATATTTTAAATTCCTCAAAATCTCTTAAAATTCCATGAAATCTTTTACAAATTAAAAATATCTTTTGAAATTCCTAGAAACGTCTTAAAATGCTTTATATTTCCATGACAATCTTTCAAATCCCTTATAATTTCATGAAATCCTTTAGAATTTCTTAAACTTCAAAAAAATTCCTTCAAATTTTTTAAAATTTCATGAAATCTCTTTAAAATGTAATTTATTTTAAAATTACTCAAAGTCATTTGAAATTCTTTAAATTCCATGACAAATTTTTAAATCCCTTAAAATTCCTCAAAATCTCTCCAAATTCCAACAAAACTCTTGAAATTTCTTAAAATTCTACAGACACATTTAAAGTCCATTAAAATCTCTTCAAACTCTGTTTAAAATCTATTTAAATTTTATGAAATCCTTAACAATTACTCGAAATCTTTTAAAATTCATAAAAATATCGTGAAATCGTTTAAAATTCAATGAGAAATTTTCAAATCCTAAAATGCGTCAAAATTTCTTATAATTCTATATAATTTGTTAATATTTCACAAAATCTTTTAAAAATCAAAAATATATTGACATTTTTTTTAATTCCATGAGGAACTTCAAAATCCCTTACAAAATACGTCAAAATCTCTTAAAATTCCCTGAAATGCTTTTAAATTTTTAAAAATCAAAAATACTTTTTGAGAGTTTTTACAATTCCATTTCAAGAATTTTTAAATTCTGTAAAGGTCCAAAAATTTCCTGAAATCGTTTACAATTCCACAAAATGTCGTTAAATCGTTTAAAATCTCATAAAATTTCATGAAGTTCCTTTAAATTTCGTGAAATCACTTGATATTCCTTCAAAACCCCATAAAACTTTAACGAATTTGAAGGAATGTGAAAAGATTTCAAGAATGTTTGAGAGGATTCGAACATTTTCGAAAAATTTTAAGAATTTTCAAGAGATTTAGTGATTGTTAAAAGATGTCGTGGAATTATAAGGTATTTTAATGACTCAAGAGTTTTTTAGGATTTTTGAAAGATATTCTGAAATTTTAAAAGATTTTAAAATTATCTTCTTAAATTTTTTAATTTGTAAAGTTTTTGAAAATTTTATATGCAATTTTCATTTAAATTTTTAATCTCATTTTCATAACTTTTTTTAAAAACTTTTTAAATAACTAGAAATTTTGAGTAAATTCCTCGAAATCTAAAATGAAATAAAATCTCTCAGAATCTTTTAACAATCTTTTAAATTCCTTAATTTTTTATACCTAAAAAATTTCTAAAATTAGAACACTTTTTAAAATCCTATGAATTTTGCTGACATCCTTTAAAGTCTCTAAACAAAATCCCTTAAAATCTCGAGAAACGTCAGGTAAATTTCTGTTATTAAATAAAAATAAAATAGTCTTAGGAACTTTTTTCGACATTCTCAATCCAGTAAATATAAAAAAAAAATATAAAAAATTTATCAGACCAGACGTCTGAAACTTCAACCCAATGAAAAATATAGTCAAGACGCAGATCGAATTTTAATTCAAATTATAATAATAAATTCAAATTGAGAAATTCAAATTAAGAAATTCAAATTTCTGTTATTCAAGCAATATAATGAATTATTCAAAGCATGCTTTGAATTCTCTGAAGACAGGGAAAAGTATGAAAAAAGTTGTTAATAAGAAATATTCTCAATATATATAACCATCAGGAGCAGAAATTTAATTAGCTGTCTCGCGATAAAGGACATGATATCGTATTTCGTGCAGAGTATGATCTATAGATTCGTATATATGTATATAATATGGCGCAATGCAGAATGCCTCCAAGGAGTCAATAGCCCCAGAAAAAGTGTGGAACGATTTCTTTGGCCATTCTAAGGGTGACTTGCCAGATCCCAAGCTAAAAAAAGAGAAGCACTCAATTTAATGTACGAGTAATAAAGTGAGATCAACGGACCTGGAGCAATTGAAATTTTGGCTAGGCAATTGCTTCCAGTAGTTTCAGTAGCAGTTGCGATAAAAAGTGATTTCATGGGAGCAATTGTTATTAAAATCACCCGCAACTGAAAAAATACTGGTTACTGTCCTTGTATAAAAAAAATGATTGTCAAGAAAATCAGAGAATTTTTTAAAAATTTTTCGAAAATTTTCGAATCCTCTTAAACTGTTTTGAAATATCTTCACATTTCTTCAAATTCGTTACAATTTTATGGGGTTTTAAGGAATATCAAGTGATTTTATGAAGTTTATTGGGATTTTTAGGTATTTTAAGGGATTTAATGGGATTTCATAAGATTTTGTTTAATTTTAAGAAAATTGACGATATTTTGTGGAATTTTAAGAAATTTTAAGGGATTGTACGAAATTTAATTTGATTTTCAGGAATTATATATTTAACGACATTTTACGAGATTTTAAGGAATATAAAGTGTATTTACGAAATTTTAAAGAATTTTATAGAATTTTATGAGATTTTTATAAAATTTTAAACGATTTCAGGAAATTTTGTGGAATTGTAAGAAATTGGAGGGACTTTTAAGGGATTTTAAGATATTTTATGTTTCATTGGATTTTCAATTATTTTAAGGGATTTAATTTGAGATTTCATGGGATTAAAAATAATTTTAAGCAATTTGAGGATATTTTGTCGGATTTTGGGAAATTTTTTGATATTTTATGGGATATTAAGTAATTTTAAGGACTGTTAAAGAATTCACGTGATTTTACGAAGTTTATTAGGATTTT
The DNA here is from genome assembly GCA_900474325.1 of Synergus umbraculus. Taxonomy (NCBI): domain Eukaryota; kingdom Metazoa; phylum Arthropoda; class Insecta; order Hymenoptera; family Cynipidae; genus Synergus; species Synergus umbraculus. The sequence continues at coordinate 47,182 of UCOK01010592.1, read as the reverse complement.
AAGTAATTTTAAGGGATTTTACAATCCTTTTATAATTTTTATTTATAAAATATCTGAAAAAACCTTTTGATAACTATTTTCCACTCTTTTTAGAATCCTTAAATCTTAATTTAATCCTTGAAATTCTGTAAACTCACTATAAATCTCTTTAAATCCTTTTATGATTTCTGTAATCTTATGAAATCTCTTTTGAAATCCCTTGAAATTCCACGAAATCTCTTAAAATCTGAAGCAAATTACTACAAATTTAAATGTTTGGTTTTGGAAATTTTGGAAAATTTTAGTTGATATTTTTATTCCAATAAATCGAAAAAAAAATCGTCTAAAGACTATAAACGCCTAAAACTTCAACCAACTATATTTTTCAATACATTATATAATCATTCAGTAATTTTAGTTTTTGAAACTAGATTTTAAACTTTGAGACTTTCAGAAACTTTAAATTGGCCAATTTGGGCAATTTTAAAATTTGCGTTCTTACTAATTTACCACATTTCGATTCTTGGAAGACGTGACTCATTCAAAAATTCGCGTGTAAATTGGGCCATTAATATCAGAAATCGTGAATTGAGAAATCTTAGTAACTGCTTAAAAGTTCGTTCAGGGTTAAGGTGAGGTTGAGGTTGTAGATGTTCGATTCTAAATATAAGGGAGGTTCTCGGGTCAAATCAATAAACAATGTTGCATATACTCGACTGGCATCTGTTATATCAGTTTATAGTGCTGAAAATACTTCATTATTGATGATCGTTAAACCTAGTGCTAGTCTTCATATTATTATTTCATGTACTGCAATTTATACACTCTCTAAATCTGAATTAGTGAAAAAGTAGTCACTAATTTACTTTAATGAAAAATCCTAATTCCTACTAATTGTTAGTCATTTTTGATTAAAATTTTAATGAAAACTTGCAAACTGCGAATTGAAATAGTGAAATACAACTAATAATTAGTAAAAATTTTCACTGAAGTAAATTAGTAATCTCTTATTCGCTAATTCAGATTTAGAGAGCATATATCATCACAGAAAAATATTTCCAAGTTGGATAATATTTTAATTATTGATTATTCTTTCCTTTAATCAAACTGGAAGTATGCAAAAACATATTTGTAAAGATTGTAAACTGATTTATAATTAAAGCTAGAACTCAAAATAAAAATAAAAAGCATTGCCAAAACTTTTGTCACGTTTAAAAGGCGAATGAATATATATTAAGTTTTAGCATCAATTCAAATCAACCAGAGGGAAGTTATACGCAGAATTCGTTCTAGAATGATTTAAAAGCCTGTTGTCCACTTACTCTTTCAGAGAAATGCTTTTAAATCTTTCCATTCATAAGAATCATAAGCAACTGCTGTTTTAAATTATTATCATTTCTTATCCAGTTTTGTTTTGATATATTTTCTATATTAATCGAAGAATTAAATATTTTTTGCTTTCTCATAGAGGAAGCTTTGTAGTGGTGACAAAATCCAGTTTCCTAAAAAAGGTTTTTTTGAACATATTTCAAGGGCAATATATCTAATATGATCATCTGAAAAAATGTCCGGATATATGTATGTGTGTGTGTGTATGTGTGTGTATGTATGTATGTATGTATGTCACGATCCTGCAATTTCTTGAAAACGCGTAGAGATAAATTGATAAAATTTTACATAGTTATTCCACTACATACCTAGTTGAATTTCTTGCAAAGGTTTCACAAAATATTTAATTTTAAGAGTTTTATTTACTTTTATAATTTTCTTAAAATTCATTTTTCCACTATAACTTCTCAAATATTGAAAATTTAAAGCTGGTGTAAGTGAAATGAAGATTCCTTTCATCGAGATGAATCGATTGACCTATATGATTAATGCATTTCATTAAAAAAATAAGCATGTTAAAGTTAATTGTATTTTCAAAAATTAATTTTTCGACTATAACTTTTTAAATAATCAAAATTTTGACTTGACGTAAGGAAAAAAAAAATTCTTTGTGTCGAGGCGAATCGATTGACCTGTATGATTAATGCATTTCATTGAGAAATAAGAAAGTTATGGTTCTATTTAATTTTGAAAAATTAGTTTAACAACTATAACTTCTCTAATATTCAAAGTTCGAAGCTGACGTAAGGAAAATAAAGATTCCTTGTGTCGAAACGAATCGATTGACCTATAATTTTAATCCATTTCATTAAAAAATAAGAAAGTTATAGTTATTTATAATTTTGAAAAATTAATTTTTCGCTATATGTTCTCAAATAGGGGAACCTAGGGGAAAATTATTATTTAAAATAAAAAAATTAATGTTATTAATGTTAATAAATTGCATTTATTAACATTATGAAATTTTGCATAGTTATTCCACTATATACCTAGTTGAATTTCTTACAAAATACTTAATTTTACAAGTTTTATGTACTTTTATAATTTTCGAAAAATTCATTTTTTCACTATAACTTCTCAAATATTCAAAAATAAAAGCTGATGTAAGGAAAATAAAGGTTCCTTGCGTCGAGGCGAATCGATTGACCTATAAGATTAATAAATTTCATTGAAAAATACAAAATTTGTGTTTAATTGTAATTTTCGAAAATGAATTTAATGATGATGTAAAGAATGCTTAATGCTTCCTCTATGAGGAAGCAAATCATATTTGCTTACAGGAATCAGTGCTCATTGAATGAGTACATAAGTTGATACAACTTCACAGCTAGTTTAAATTATTTATTAAAGAAACTCATTAGATGATCTATATAGGTTTCTTAGATATTCAACACATTTTTTTAAACTAATGTACCATTTGCTAATTTTTTAATTTCATTCGGAGCCATTAGCAGATAAAAAATATATTTCTTTATAACAAATCGATTTATTTTTCAAGTTTATTCTTTTATTAACTTCTCTAATGTGTTCTACTTCCACTTTATTATTCTCGTCTAGTATTGAACCTATTATATATGCAATGCACTATTTGCTTTCACATTTACGCTTGTCATGCAATATTTGATGTTTAATTTATGAAGTAAATAACTACAAACATTTTTACGTTGTCAGCTTGCAACGAAAAAAAAAAATAGTAACTTGGTAAAAAATAGTGGGAAAACTTCGCTTCTTATGAAAGTCAATAATTCATTATAATTATAAATTATACTCTATTTCTTTCTTTATTATTTATTCTAGTTCTTGTTAAAAAAAAAACGTTTATATTTTTATGTAAGAAATAATATTTTACTACAAAATTTTGTGTAGTAATGATATACTGACTCGTATTTATTATATTCTTTGTAAACTACTGTTTGCAGAATGAAGAAAATTATAATTTAAAACTACAAACACTAATTTTTCTCTACTCATTTCTTAAACTGAACACAACACTAAAAAATTTGACGATTCAAATTATTTTATTTTCGAATTTATTTAGAATAAACTGGGAAGTTCAAAATTTCGATTTATAGATTCTAAAGAATTCGACGAGATTTTATTGGCTTTTTAGGAATTTTAAAGTATTTCATGGGATTTTACGTAATTTTAAAGGATCTAACGATATTTTGAAGAATTTTAAGAAATTTTAGAGGGTTTTACTATATTTTATGGGATATTAACTAATTTTAAAAATTGTTTAGAGATTCAGAGGATTCTACGAAATTTAATTGGATTTTCAGGAATTTAAAAATATTTAACGAAAGTTTATGCGATTTGAAGGAATATCAAGTGGTTTCACGAAATTTAAAAGAATTTCATAAGATTTTAAACGATTTCAGGAAATTTTGTGGAATTTTAAGAAATTTGTGTGACTTTTAAGAAATTTCAAGAGATTTTCTGTTTCATTAGATTTTCAATTATTTTAAGGGATTTAATGAGATTTCATGGAATTAAAAATAATTTTAAGCAATTTCAGGATATTTTGTCGTATTTTGAGAAATTTTCGAGGATTTCATGATGTTTTATGGTATATTAAGTAATTTTAAGGACTTTTAAAAAATTCACGTGATTTTACCAATTTTATTGGGATTTTTAAGTATTTTGCTTCCTCATAGAGGAAGCTTTGTAGTGGTGACAAAATCCAGTTTTTCAAGGGCAATATATCTAATATGATTATCTGAAGAAATGTCCGGATGTGTGTGTGTGTGTCACGATCCAGCAATTTCTTGAAAACGCGTAGAGATAAATTGATGAAATTTTGCATAGTTATTCCACTATATACCTAGTTGAATTTCTTACAAGGGTTTAACAAAATATTTAATTTTACAAGTTTTATGTACTTTTATAATTTTCGTAAAATTCATTTTTCCAATATAACTTCTCAACTATTGAAAATTTAAAGCTGATGTAAGGAAAATGAAGATTCCTTTCATTAAAAAATAAGGAAGTTATGTTTATTTATAATTTTGAAAGTTAATTTTTCCCTCTATGTTTTCAAATAATCAAAATTTTGAGTTAACGTAAGAGGAAAGTGAATATTCTTTATGTCGAGACGAATCGAGTGACCTGTATGATGAATGCATTTAACTGAGAAATAAGAAAGTTATGGTTAATTGTATTTTTAAAAAAGTAATTTTTCGACTATAATTTCTGAAATAATTAAAATTTAAAGCTGATGTAAAGAAAATGAAGATTCTTTGTGTCTAGACGAATCGATTCACCTAAAAGATTAATGCATTTTATAAAAAAAGAAGAAAGTTATGCTTTATTGTAATTTTCAAAAATGAATTTTTTGAATAAAACTTCTCAAGTAATCAAAATTTAATGCTGATGTAAAGAATACTTAATAGTATTTTATGAAATTTAATGGGATTTCATGAGATTTTGTATAATTTTAAGGAAATTGACGATACTTTGTGGGATTTTAAGAAATTTCAAAATATTTAACCAGATTTTATGGGATATTAAGTAATTTTAAGCGGACTTTTAAAGAATTCACGCGATTTTACGAAGTTTATTGTGATTTTATAAGTAATTTTAAGGGATTTTACGATCTTTTAAAGGATATTAGCGACTTATTAAGTTACTTTAAGAACTTTTAAGGGATTGAACGGATTTTACGAAATTTCATTGTATTTTCAAAAATTTAAAGAAATTTCATGAGATTTTATAGGATTTAAGTGTATATAATTTAAAACTGGAAGCTTCAAAATTTGGATTTGATGGATTTCAAGTTGATTTCAAAATGTACGCAATTGTTTAAGTTATTTTCGAGAGTCTAAGAGATCCCCATCAAAATTCGAAGGTCAACACTTCCATAAATCTACTGAGAATTCAAAATGGAGCAAAATGAATTCTTGAAGCGAGAAATACATTATATACATATCCTATAAAGTTATGAAATATGATCTTTCTGTTTCATGAAATTTTCCATCTGTCAGAGAGGAGATAAAAAGAGAATAATGATTTTTATGTTGCAGGGCGAATGTGGTGGAAGCGAATCTCGGGTGGGTTAACAGTTCCAGAAGCAACAGTTAGAATTTCGAACGAACTGGAACGAGACAAGACAAATTTGATGAAAAAGGAAGATTATAGCCGGTGATGGACAATGAGCAACCGCACCAAGAGCTGGTCAAGTGCGTGGTTGTTGGGGACACGGCAGTCGGAAAAACCAGATTGATATGCGCCCGAGCTTGCAACAAACATGTTTCATTGTCGCAATTGCTCACCACCCACGTGCCCACGGTCTGGGCCATCGATCAGTACCGAATTTATAAGGACGTAAGTCTTCCTCTTTTATATATGTATGTATACGATATACATTCTGCACTTTGCCAGAAGTATGCTCGTTTCGTGCAACTTTCATGCAACTTTCGTGCAAGCTTCATGCAAGTCCTTACGATTGACACATAAGCCTCTCAAAATGGAAATTCATGCTAATTTTATGGAAATTTGTATTGCAAGTCACTCCATTCACAAACTAGATATCGTCCTACATGACTAACCGTGAAAAATTAAAGAAGGTTCATTTCTTCTTTAATCTTCACGTTCCAAGCTGAAACTTGGAACATTTTATTTAGGTATACAGGGTTTATACTAAATTTTGGCCAAAAAATTTTTGGAACAGATAGAATTATTATAGAATCATTACAATTTATTTGAAGATATTTTTAAAAACTATCTTCAGTTTATTATTTTCGTTCTCAAAAATGATTGATATCAAGAGAGAGAATAGGAAGTTTACGGGATTTATTGCAATTTTAGAAATATTAAATAAGAGTTTCAAGGTATTTTAGGGGAATTTTCTGAAATTTACTGTGATTTTATAGAATATAAAGAATTTTAAATAGATTTGTCGAGATTTTATTCGGTTTTCAGTAATTTAAAAGCATTTAATGATATTTTGTAGAATTTTAAGTAATTTTAAGGTCTTTGACTATATTTTATGAGATATTAACTATAATTTTAGAAATTACTTAGGGATTCAAAGGATTCTACGAAACTTAATTGAATTTTCATGAATTTAAAAATATTTATCAAAATTTTATGGGATTTTAGGGAATATCACGTAATTGCACGAAATTTAAATGAATTTCTTGAAACTTCATGAGATTTTAAACGATTTACCGACATTTTGTGGAATTTTAAGTGATTTGAGGAACTTTTAATTTATTGTAAGAGATTTTACGAAATTTCGTAGGATTTTCTATTATTTAAAGGGGTTTAATGAGATTTCCTGTAATTAAAAATAATTTTAAGCAATTTGAGGATATTTCTTCGGATTTTAAGAAATGTTAGGAGGTTTTACGATATTTTATAGAATATTAACTAATTTTAGAAATTTTTGAGGGATTCAAAGGATTCTAGGAAATTTAATTGTATTTTCAGGAATTTTAATGCATTTAACGAGATTTCATGGGATTTTACATAATTTTAAAGGATTTAACGATATTTTGCAGAGTTTGAAGTAATTTTAGGAATTTCTAAAAGATTTCAAGGAATTTTGCAAATTTCATTGAATTTTCAGGTATTTTTAAGAGATTTAATGGGATTCTGAATAATATTAAGAAATTGAAAAGGACTTTGCGTTTATTTGAGATTTACAGTGAGATTTTGAATAATTTTAAGGAATTTGACGGTATTTTGTAGGATTTAAAAAATTGTTAAGGGATTTTAGAATATTTTATGGGATATTAACAAATTTTAGAAATTTTTGAGGCATTCAAATTCAGCAATTTAAAAATATTTAACAAGATGTTATGGGATTTTAAGGAATATCAATTGATTTCATAAAATTTAAAAGAATTTCATAAGATTTCATGAGATTTTAAACAATTTCAGGTAATTTTGTAGAATTTTAAAGGATTTAACGAGATTTCATGGGAAACGTAATTTTAAAGGATTCATAATGATATTTTGTAGAATTTTAAGTAATTTTAGGAATTTTTAAAAGATTTCAAGAGATTTTTAATAATTTTAAGGAATTTGACAATATTTTGTAGATTTGTAAGTAATTCTAAGAGTTTTTACTGTACTTTATGAGATATTAACTAATTTTGGAAATTGTTTAGGGATTCAAAAAAGATTCTACGGAATTTAATTTGATTTTAAGGAATTTAAAAATATTTAACGAAATTGTATGGGATTTTAAGAAATATCAAATGATTTCACGAAATTTAAAAGAATTTCATAATATTTTCGTGAGATTTCATGAAATTTTAAACGATTTCAGGACATTTTGTAGAATTTTAAACTATTTTAGGAAATGTTGTGGAATTTTAATATATTTGAGGCGATTTTTTGATGTTTTATGGGATATTAAGTAATTTTAAAGACTTTTAAGGAATTCGCAAGATTTTACGTAATTTATTTGGAGTTTTTGGTAATTCAAGGGATTTCATGAGATTTCGTATAATTTTAAGGAAATTGACAATATTTTGTAGGATTTTAAAATATTTTAAGTAATTTTAGGAAATACCGAGAATTTTAATTATTTTAAAGAATTTGAAGGGATTTTAAAAGAATGCAGAAGAACTTAATGATTTTCAAGATATTTCACAAGATTTCAAGAGATTTCAAGTAATTTTAAGGAATTTCGAGCAATTTTTAAAGAATTCAAAACAATTTCAGTGCTTTTACAAGATTTCGAGAAATTTTCTAATGTTTATAAGAGATTTTAAGGTATTAAAAAAAATCTAAAGGATTTTGAGAGATTGTAAATGATTTTAAAAATCTTTAAAAGATTTCAAGAGATCTTACGTAATTTTTTAAAGAATATTAAGGGAATATTAGCGATTCAAACCGATTTAAAGGATTTTCAGGAATTTGAAGACATTTCGAAGAGATTTCAATTGAATTAAAAAAGAAAAGAATTATTAAAGATATGACGGAATTTTAAAAAGAGAAAGATTTTAAGATTTTATGGAATTTCAAGGTATTTTTGAAGAATTCTATAAAAATTGTAGGATTTAAAGGAGATTTCAAAATATTTCAAGGTATTTTTAGTGATTTTAAAGGATATCAAGCAAGTTATTTAAAAATACTTGAATGAATTTGAAGGGATTTCAACAGATTTCAAGAGATTTAAAACAAATTCAAAAATTTCAAGAATCTTTAAGAAATTTTAAGGGATTTTAGAAAATGTAAAGGATTTAAAGAGAAATTAGTTACTTAATTAATTAATTAAGGGATTAAAAAAAGGAATTAAAAAAAAATTAAAGGATTTAAAAAAATATTTTAAAAACCTCAAAGGATTTCAAGAGATTTTACGGGATTTTCAAAGAGATCGAAGGATTTAAAAATTTTTTGGAATTTTAAGGAATTTCAAAAGAATTTTAGAGAATTAAAAATGCTTTCATGATCTGCAAGAGATTTCCTAAGATTTTAAGGCGTTTTTAGTGTATTTTTAAAGAATGTCTAGCGAGTTTTTTAAAAGTTATTTAAAATTTCAAGAATTTTAAAGAAATTTTAAGTTATTTCAGAGATTAGTAATTTTTAGAAATTCCTATGAATTTGACGGGCTTTTAAAGTTTATTTTTAAAGGATTTGAGAATAATTCAAAAGATTTCAAGAGATTTAACAAAAATTCCAAGTGTCGAATAAAAACATTTAGATTGATTTTTCAAAAAAGTTTTTTCAAACCCGATATCCACTTCCCGCAGCAAAAATAAAATCAAAAACAAAATCCGCAATTCCCGGATATTTTTCAATTCTCAGACAATTCATGGATTTCCATAAAATCCCGCACAATTGGTCACCCTGCTCTATATTAAAAATTGGGCAAATTATAGTGATTTAAATTTAAAATTCCTTCAACTTCTTTAAAATCATTTAAAATCTTTGCAAAATTTCTCAAACTTCGCTAAAATAGATAGAAATCTCTTTAAATCTTTTAAATTTTCTAAAATCTCTTAAAATCTCGATTCTTAAAATTTTAAATTTTTTTTCCATTATTTTCCAGTTTTGAATTCTTAATTTGATTCGTGTTATACAACCGGAGTCGGAAGTTCTAAAATACGCGCGGTAATGCGGGAAGTTTTAAATATGTCTAGTACAAAATAACTCAGTGATTATATCGCAAAATGGTAAACACACGAAAATGACATCTAATAATAAAATACATATATTCAAATTCAATGTCAGTATTATACAAAATGATAAAGTTTTTTATAAAATTTATCTTCATGAAATATGTCTACAGTTCAAATTTTGGCGCTTCTGCGATAACTTCCGATTCCGGTTATATAAAAGCTCAGTAGAGGGGGAAAATTGTCTCAACAGCTGTCAAGTCAAGTGGTCAATTTACTCAACTTTGTTTTGCTAGTTTCTAATTATTGTAAGTGCCAGACTCTTCGAAGTTTTAAACTTTTTAGTCTGAAATTTGAAACATTCTCTATGCCAATTAATTTTTATTGGAAAGTTTAAACTTAAACTCAGCATAGGAACTGAATGGAGACTCACTGTGAAAGTCATTCCTGCGAATGAAATAAAATTAGAGAGGCCTGTTCCTTTATTAGAAACGTAAGATGTGCAGATTTATATTTAAGGACCAATTCTATTATTGGCATTGTACTAATTGATAAATCACGCTCGCTAACGGCCTTCAAGAACGAACTATCACAGTGTATTGCCCGTTCAATGAACCTTGGATTGAACGAAGCACTTTAAATAACGAGGACAAATAGAGGCAGCATTTAGGTTTCTATTCAATGTAAACTGCAGTCTTGCAATGATTACACGCGCCGTATGATCAACTTTACATCCTTTAATACGTCACGTGATGTTTTCTATCCAAAAACAAATATTGCAAATTGCAATCCCAGCTTCAGAACTTGCAATAAAATGAATAAAATCAATAATCAATCTACATCGGTGTTCTACTGGCATAGAAAAAGAAAATTTATTAGATCTATATCATTTTATTGCATTATACGTTCATTAAATATGATTTAAATATTTTTAAAGATTTACAGAACTTTTAGACACCATCTATTAAAATTAGAAGTATAAGGAACTTATAAAGAACGTATAAAGTTTGAAAATCTTATAAAAATCCATAAAATGAAAATGAAACCTCAAGTAAAATACTGTGTACAAAAATATAGAGAGTGCAAAAATATAGAGAAGAAATAATAAAAGATGAAATCATTAAAAAAAAGTTTTCCTTCTGGTATCAGAGTAAACATCAAAATGCTGGGCGTCACGAATCAGGAAGTATCAAATACAAAGCCTCATATTTGCCAACATGGTTTATGCATTAATGCAGACTAGAAATTTAAAAAAATCTCAACTAGTGCGATTTTTATCAACTTGAAAACTTCAACTTTAATGTTCTCCCAAGAAGGAACTGAATGTGGGGCAAAGGAATCGATACTTATGTTTTTATAAAGTCCCTACTTGCGTGTTATGGTTATCTAATCAATTAAAATGAATACATAAACATTCTTTTTGCATTCTCACGATATATGCATTTTTAATTGCACCCTATTACTAATTATTAAATATTTACTTAACTTTTTCTATGTTCGAATTAATTATAGGTTCTAGAGCGATCATGGGAGGTCGTGGACAATGTCAACGTCTCATTGCGTCTTTGGGACACTTTTGGCGATCACGAAAAAGATCGTCGATTCGCCTATGGAAGGTGAGATTATTATCGGAAATAAATAATAATAACTTCTATCGTTTAGAAATGATAATTGAAATAGATACAGGGACTGAAAAGTTATATTGAAAGTTGTATTTCTAAAGTAGAATTGTTAAAAAATACTTGGTTCATTTGAACGTTTAAAGCTTCTTCTACTAAAAAAAAAGTATAGTAGGTATACGTGTAACTGGTTCAAATTAAATTACGAAGACAACCTTTGTAATTATTTACTGCTCATTATGCAATATACACTTTAGTGAAAGTTCCAAGTAATACCTACACGTAAGAGAGTTGTTAAAATAATGTCTCTTCTACAACCATAACATTTGTAAAAAGCCATTATGGTCCCTAATGATCATTGCAGTTTGCGCGACTGTAAACCTTTATTTAATAAAAAGAAAAAACAACTTTTCATATCACGCGAACATTGTTTATGAAATTGCATAGATATTACATCAGTGATAAAAATGTAAAACTACAGAATATTCCTAATGAAATTTTAATTTTTCCTTTTGCTATTTTAGTAAGTGAAATTACTGAAATTAAATTAGGATTCTTTATTATTAGAAATTAGAAATTCTTTACTATTTAAAAAAGATAATTAAATTTTTTTCAGATCTGACGTTGTTCTGCTATGTTTTTCCATAACAAATCCCGTATCTTTACGGAACTGCAAGGCAATGTGGTATCCGGAAATACGGCGGTTTTGCCCACAAACACCGGTACTGCTTGTGGGTTGCAAAAATGATCTGCGATACATGTACCGTGATGAGACTTATCTAAGCTATTTTCGGGATCGTAGCCCTTTCGTGAGGTAATTAATGAATTTTTAATTACATCCTCAAATTTCTATTTTTATTTTTATTTTAAAATTTTCTATTTTTTCTATTTTGAATCCAATTTTTTGTCTTTTGTTTTTGGTGTTTAGGGCAACACGCAAAAGTGATTTGGTGATGCCAGATGAAGCACGTGCAGTTGCAAGAGATCTGGGAGTCTATTATTACGAGACTAGTGTTTTCACCTATTATGGTGTAAACGAAGTTTTCGAAAATTCTATAAGAGCAGCTTTAATTGCACGGCGTCAGCAACGATTTTGGATGACAAATCTCAAAAGAGTACAAAGGCCTTTACTCCAGGTAATCAAAACATTCATTGATTAATAATAAATTATATGTATATCACAAAATTTGGTACCAATCCTCAATTATTATATCTTAAAAAAGTGATATTACGATATTTGTGATATGGTGATATTATAATATATTATTTTCGTTCTTGAAACGATTGCTATCAAAAGAAAATAAGATTACGGAATTTATTTGAAGTTTTAGATATACTATTAAAATTAATAAGGATTTCACGGTATTTCAGGGAATTTTATGAAATTTACTGTGAATTTATAGAATCTAATGAATTTTAAATAGTTTTGGCGAGATTTTATTGGTTTTTCAGGAATTTTAAAGCATTTAACTAGATTTCATGGGATTTTACGTAATTTTAAAGGATTTAACGATATGTTGTAAAATTTTAAGTAATTTCAAGAATTTTTAAAAGATTTCAAGATATTTTGAATAATATTAATAAGTTTATAAGGATTTTACGATTACTTGGAATTTTCAGGTGTTTGAAGGTATTTAATAGAATTACATGAGATTTTGAATAATTTTAAGGACTGCCGATATTTTGTTGAATTTTAAGGGTTTTGAATATATTTTATGGGATATTAACTAATTTTAGAAATTGTTTAGGGATTCAAATGATTCTACGAAATTTAATTGGATTTTCAGGAATTTAAAAATATTTAACGAAAGTTTATGTGATTTGAATGAATATCAAGTGATTTCACGAAATTTAAAAGAATTTCATAAGATTTCATAAAATTTCATGAGATTTTAAACGATTTCAGGAAATTTTGTGGAATTTTAAGAAATTTGAGTGACTTTTAAGAAATTTTAAGAGATTTTACGTTTCATTAGATTTTCAATTATTTTAAGGGATTTAATGAGATTTCATGGGATTAAAAATAATTATAAGCAATTTCAGGATATTTTGTCGCATTTTGAGAAATTTTCGAGAATTTCATGATGTTTTACGGGATATTAAGTAATTTTAAAGACTTTTAAAAAATTCACGTGATTTTAGCAAGTTTATTGGGATTTTTAGGTATTTCAAGGGATTTAATTGGATTTCAAGAGATTTTGTATAATTTTAAGGAAATTGACGATATTTTGTGGGATTGTAAGAAATTTTAAGGGATTTTACGAAATTTAATTAGATTCTAAGGAACTTTAAAGAATGTAACGAGTAACGAGAGTCAATGGGATTTTAAGTAATTTTAAGGGATTTTACGATATTTTAAGAAATATTAATGGCAAATACCAAACTATGACGTCACGAATTACCAACCGGACAATGTATTTCTTTTCCACCTTCTTATTTTGAAAGTAAGTAAAATATTTCGTTGAAAATTTGAGAGATGAAAGAAAATATATTAGCCGATCGCTGTCTGGTCCCTTGGAGCTCGTATTTTGCATGAAAAATATATTTTTCATAATTTTTTTATGTCCAGTGTCCACTATAGCAGACCATATGATGGTTTACCTGGATTTACAAAGATTATGTGGTCTGCTATAGTGGACATGGAAAATTGATGAAAAATATATTTTTCTTGCAAAATACGAGCTCCAAGGGACCAGACAGCGATCGGCTAACATATTTTCTTTCATCTCTCAAATTTTCAACGAGATATTTTACTTAGTTTAAAAATAAGAAGGTGGAAAAGAAATACATACATTGTCCCGTCGGTAATTCATGACGTCATAGTTTGGTATTTGTCCTTAAGGACTTATTAAGGGCATGTATTACTTACCCGATTCTTTCCTTACCGACATTTTTTTCTCTGTAACGCTACATCTACATTTATTGAGATACCACATTGAATATATATATATTTGAAGCTAAAGCCTTAAGGTACGTTTGTCTGGTTCTAAATATTGACATTTAAAAAAAAAATTTTTTTTTTATTTTTACAAAAATTTATGACCAGACAAACATACATTAGCATATTTTCTTCAATTTTATAAATTTTCAACTTGATATCTTTATAAATGTAGACGTAGCGTTACAGAGAAAAAAATGTCGGTAAGGTAGGGATCGGGTAAGTAATACATGCCCTTAAGTAACTTTAAAGACTTATAAGAGATTAAAGGGATTTTACGAAATTAAATTGTATTTTCAAAACTTTAAAGAGATTTAGTGAGATTTGATAGAATTTTGAGTAATTTAAAAAAAATTAACGATATTTTAAGGAATTTCATAAGATTTCACAGGATTTTAAGTCATTTTAAGGAATATAACAATATTTTGTGAAATTTTAAGGAAAAATTTAAGAATCTAGGATGCTAAAGGGATTTTAAGGAATTTTATGAAACTTATTGAGATTCCTGAAATTAGACTTTACAAATCATAAAAATCTCATGAAATCCTTCAAAATTCAATAAGGAACTTTGAAATTCCCTAAAATAAATTAAAATGTCTACATAAAAATTCTTGAAAAAAAAACCTCACAAAATTCCATGACAAACTATTAAATCCTTTGAAATAAGTAAAAATTTCTTAACATTTTGTAAAATTCCATAAAATCTTTGAAAAATCATAAAAATCTCATGAAATCCTTTAAAATTTCATGAAAAATATTAAAATCTCTAAAAATTACTCTCAAAACTCAAAATTTCTGAAAATTCTTACAAGCTTTAAAAAATCCTTTAAAATTCTACTTTTTTTTTTAATATTATACAAATCTCCTGTAATCCCTTTAAATTCCTAGAAACCTCTTAAAATCTTTTAAAAATATTGAAAATCTCCTGAAATTATTAAGAATGGTTGAGTTAATTTTATAAATAAAATAATTTAAATTTTATTCAACTTGTTATTCTATAGGCTCCCTTCTGTCCACCAAAACCTCTCCCACCGGAAGTGTGCCTAGCACCTAGCACTTATGAAGAAAATATGAAAACTCTATGGTCCAAACCTGTTCACACTGATGTCACCCTCATAGCCGGAAATTGTTCTTTGCAAGCGCACCGTTGTCTTCTGGCAGCAGCTTCGCCAGCTTTCCATCGGCTATTCTCAATGGAACTTGTTCAGGAATACACCCCTCGAAGTTCCAGCGAATCCAGTATGGTAAAGACATTTTTTATTGGATCTGAAACATAGATTTAGAATTAATATATTTAAAACAATATTTTATTATTTTTAATATTTTTCTTTATTCGCGGGATAAAGAAATGATTGAAGAATACGAAAATATGAAATGAAGAAGATTTATTCTTTTAACAGGTCAGCACTTTTGGTGAAGCTACTGTTGGGGACTTTAATGACGATACAGAATGTTTGATTCGCATTGATCAGAGTAAATCAACCAAGTGAGTTTTAAAAAATGTATAAAAATGTAAAATGTAAAAAAAAAAAATTAAAAAATAGTCACAATGAAATAAAATGTCAATCCTATTTTAGAATTCCAACTGAATTTGTTTTTAGGGTTTGGGAACAGATAAAGAGACGTTCTAGCTTCCAAGTACTGCCAACAGTGGACACTCAGAAGAAAACCACTGGAGCGACAAGAGAACTGAATCATCCCGCCTTCCAAAGTATTCGTATAGTTGTGGTCAGTTATATATTAATTTATATATAAAATTATTATGAACTAAAAATAAAATTACATATAAAATACATCAAATAATTGGAGTGTCAAGAATCTCTAGTATTTATCCATAATATATGTACATTTCAGATTGAAACCGTTTCTGGAGTCCAACAACAAGGAACAGTGATAACACTTTCAAAACTCGTGACACCCCAGGCTATGCAGCAGTGCTTGCAGTTCATATATACAGGCAGCTTAGACAAAAAATACCACGATTTACAAGTAGGTTCCACTTAAAAATTCCATATCACCTATTTTTCAAGATAATTTTTAATCAATCGGGTACATATATTCAAATTTAAGTAGAGCTCTAGAGCAACAATCGGACTACTTGAATTATTTTCCTTCAAATTGCCTTCTTTCAATAGTCAGTTTTATCAACAATATCTGAATTGGTTTATGGTTGAAAAAAGATCAGAATAAACCGGTAGTTTATGGTATATTAAAAAATCGAGAAAAGTCTAGGATAAACCAGTATAAAAATTAATATCAAAGTAGAGGAACGTGGATACATAATATTTTTTAAGAGAACAGTTGACCGAATCCATTATTCTATAGATCAGACAGTTAGAACTTCAAGTCGTAAAACTCGGTCGATGATAAAATATCTAATTTTTTAGAGGAAATAAAACGAAACGTATTTTTCCGGTTTGTGAAAAAAAGTCGACTTGAAGTCTGTCTAATATAAAATAGATTCTATCAGTTCAGAATCTCTTTCTGTCCACTTCTATCCCTGGATATATTTTTTCCAATGGTAGGATTACTACAGGTTATTCTTAAATTCAAAAAAAAATCTTTAAATCTTTGCATTAGGGTGGCTCAAAAAATTTAAGTTCCTTTGATTTATAGGCACAACTATTAAAAAGCTTTCATGTGGTAAAAAAAAATGTGAATTGTTAACGAAATTAATTCAAAATATATTTACAGAAAGTTAGAAAATTATTATTTTTTTTTATTTTAAACAGGGGGTTTTTATTCATTTTTGATTATTCCTATAAACTTCTTGAAATTTTTTTAATTCTACGATATTCCATGAAATTCTTAAAATTGTATAAAATCTTTTAAAAGTCAGAAAATACCTTCAAATTATTATAAATCTCATAAAATTTCACAAAATATTTTTAAAATTATTAAAATCTTTTGAATTCATTTAATATTCCTGGAAATTTTATGGAAACATTTAATATTCCTTAAAGTCCCTTAAAATTTCCAGAAATCTTTTCAATTCACTTAAAATTTCACGAAAACCTTCGAAATCGCTTAAAATTTGTGAAAATCTTTGAAAACTTTTTAAGGATGTCATGAAATTTGATAAAATTACTAATGATTTTAAGAAATATTAAATTTTAAGAAACTTCAAGAGGTTTCTAGGAATTTTGAGAAGTTTCAATGAATTTTAAGCAATTTCAAAAGATTTTCACGAAATTTTAAGGGACTTTATTTTAATTTTAATTAATTGTAACTTCATTTTTTAACTTTGCTTTGAGCCACCCCACTTTGCATGGAATAAAGCCTCAATAAGAAAAGAGAGTATATAATTTAAAAAAAAGGGAGACTAATAATAGTACCAGCTCTCACACGTGTCTATGAAATAAAATAAAATAAAAATAAATATAACTAACATGGCTCTATTCTTTCAGACAGCTCCTATCGGGCTTCTACTGGTTAGTACAACATGTATGTGTTAGACACTATGGTGGTATGTACACACGTAAGAGAATAGTCACATCTAGCTATGTCGTTACCATTCACGGCTTTTTTCTTAGTCTTGCGAACTCATCACGTGCAGAAAATTGATCATTCATCGATCACCCATGGTCACACATACATGTGTCTTAACTCTATGCCCGATGAATTTATACTTGCGAGCATGAAAGGCTGATTGCGAGACCATAAAGTGCAGTCTTCTCTCTCCTTTCATTATAAACTAGATAATTGAAAAGGGATAGTATTAATACATGTCACGTGCGTACAGAACAGACCAGAACAGACTCATTCAATTGAATTGATTTAGAAAATTAGATCCTACTTATGTAAGAAATCAATCTGTTTCGATTATAGCGCTAGCTGCCAAGCCTTATTGTTAGACTCAGCTATGGAATTATATAACTAGAGCTATAAAACTCACTAACGAGTTATAAAGATTGCTGAGATTTCTTATTCTTCGATTATAGTTATTAAATTCGTTTTCGATAGTGCTATACTACTGCTGCAATTTAATTAATCAGTTCTAATGCACCGAAACAGAGCATTGTTTTTTTTTAGTTCCAGTCTAGCGAGTTCTTTGATTGGAAAGTATTATTTCAAAGGTTCAAAGGAAATTGCTCTTTTGTCAACAGGAAATTAGGCAAGCAGCTGAATTTCTTGAATTGCCACAATTGCTGATGGTGATCAACAGCATTCAGACTAGAGAACAACAGTTTATCACGAGCGATCTTAACAATCAGTATAAACAGGTTGTACGGCAAAGATTGGAGAATCTGTGTCTTGAACAAGGTATGTACAACTTTCAGGAATAATCAAAATTTGAAAGATTTTTAAAACTTTTCATGAAAAGGAAAATATATTTTTTTTTTGCTTTGTATACGTACTTTGGACATAAAATTCAATTTTTTTCATTTCCCTGATATTTGTCTAACTTTTCCCTGACAGAAAAATATTAAAAATCAAACATTGCAATTTTTCAAAAATTTCGTATAATATCTCTTAAAATTTTTTGAAATCCTTTACAATTGCACAAAATCTTTTACAAATCATAAAAATTTCGTCAAATTCCTTAAAATCACTTTCAAAAAATCAAAATTTCTTAAAATTCTTACAAGCTTTTTAAAATCCTCTAAAATTCCACGAGAATATTTCTAATCCCTTCAAATTTCTTAAAGATCTTCCAAGTTTTTTAAAATCCTTTGCAATTCCACGAAAAACTTTTAAATCCCTCAAAATACGTACAAAACTTTTATGATTTTTGAAAGCTTTTACAAATTTTCCCTAAAATTCCAACAAATCTTTAGAAAATCATAAAAAGCTCGTGAAATCCTTTAAAATTTCTCAAGGAACTTTAAAATTCCTTAAAAATCTTTGAATTTCCTACACTTACTTAAAAATATCTTAAAATTTCATGAAATTTATTAAAAATTCAACTAAACCTTCTAAATATTATACAAATCTTTCGTAATCACTTAATATTCTTATAATTTTTAAAATCCTTTTAAAAATCTCTTGAAATATTTCAAAATTCCGCGAGGAAGTTTAATATCTCTTAAAATGCGTCAAAATCTCTTATAATCCATAAAATTGCACAAAATCTTTTATAAAACATAAAAATCTTGTGAGATTCTTTAAAGTTAAAAAAAATCAAAATTTCCTTTGAAATTCTTTATAATTCAATGACAAACTTTTAAATCCTTTGAAATGCGTAAATATCTCTTTAAATTCTGTAAAATTCCACAAAATCTTTGAAAAATCATAAAAATCTCGTGATATCCTTTAAAATAACATGAGAAACATTAAAATCTCTAAAAATTACTTTAAAAAATCAAAATTTCTTATAATTCTTACAAGTTTTTTAAAACCCTTTAAAATTCCTCAAGGAACTTTAAAATTCCACTGAATCTTTTTAATATTATACAAATCTCTTGTAATCCCTTTAAATTCCTAGAAACCTCTTAAAATCTTTTAAAATTATTAAAAATTGCTTGAAATCAGGAATAGTTTAGTTAATTTTATAAATAAAATAATTTAAATTTTATTCAACTTAGTTTTGCTTAGATTAAGATCATTTTAAAAATTCTGAACTTAAAAAAAGAAGTTTTATAATACATAATTGCAAAAAAAAGATATTTATCAAGGTAGAAAATAGGGAAAATATCGATGACTGTATTAAAAAAAAAAACAAGTACCACTATATATTTATCAAGTAAAATGAAGAAATTGTATATATAATTGTGAAATTAGAAATTGGATCCAACACCCTCAAAAATAAGACTTTTAACGTAAAATTTGATTTCAGGATTGTTTGCTGATGTTGTATTTGATTTAGACGATGGAAGCATGCCTGCCCATAGAGCAATTCTTACTGCACGTTGTGATATGATGAAAGCAATGTTTTCCGGTGATTTTCGTGAAAGCAGTGCTAAAATCGTAAGTTTTTTTCATTTCAATTCATTGCAAGGAATTAAAAAATAATGTCAATGATTAAATATATTTTTTGCAGATAGTATTTCCGGGTGTCAGAGAGTATACCTTCCATAAATTGCTCTGCTACCTCTACACGGATGAGGTGCCCGCAATATCTTCAACAAAATGTTTAAATTTGTTGGAATTGGCGAACCGACTTTGTTTACCTCGACTTGTAAACCTGGTGGAAAATCGAGTAATTGAGGACTTGGATCGTATTTCTCAAAGTGATGGAAATGAGGCTGTCGAAATCTGTTTAAGATTGTTGGAACCATGCAAGGTCTCAAAAAATGAATCTCGTTTTCAACAATTTTTAAAAGAAAATTGAATCAATTATCTTAAAAACGCGATTTCCATTTATATTATGACTGATTTTAATAAATAATTTTAAATAAAATTTATACAGTTGCACAATGCTGATCAACTGGCAGATTGGTGTATGAACCACTTGTGTGTAAATTACAACAAACTTTGCAAGATGTCTCCACGAAGTGTTCGACTTCTGCATCCGGAAAATCAAGAATATTTGAACGAGCACCGTTGGCCCCCAATATGGTAAGAATCGTCATACATACAAATCCTATTTTCTATCTTAAAAAAATGGGGTGGCTCAAAACGAAATTTAAAAATTTTTGTAAAATCCTTTTAAATTCCTTAAAATTATTCAAAGTCCCATTACATTAGTTATTATTTTAACTATAACGATTAAAAATGAAGGCGTTTAATTACAGGTACCTAAAAGACTACGATTACTATCAAAAATGTTTGGCAGAGCAAGACAAGGAGAGCAAACCAAGTTTAAAAAGAAATCGTAATCAGTCGGGTTGTCTTTGCTTCTCTTCAACCACCAAAACCCGACGAGAGGGGAATAATGTGGTAAATGATACACCACCTGATCGTCCATTATTCGATGCATCAATCGAGTCCGGAGAAACTATTTGACAAGAGCCAAGCGGCTTGAGCCGCTCTGTCAGATTTATACTGACCTTCCCTGTGCTCATCGTATTTATCTGCACTATTTTTACCATTTTGATACTGCTACAGATTTATACTTAAGGTCGATTAATTATAAGGCGTACGTATATATATATAATTATAATATTGATCGAGGACTGTCGAAACTGCAATTGTAAGCAGCTTCTCTGCGACATCAGCTCTCATTATCATATCTATCGTCGAAAATTCATCGACTCTCATCCATACATTGCAAAGTGATAGAATATTCAATACTTATGGTATAATTATAATTGTAACAAAATCTGGGATCCTTTACCTCGCCACTTCTATAAAATTTTTCTATAAGTGAGCAAAATATTCTTGGATATCGAGAAAGGGGACAAACGCGTCCCTTTTTTAAGGGAGCACTATTATAATAATTTTTTTGTTTCGAATTTTTTCATTTATTTTCTATTATTTTCTTTTTATTGAGAGAATTGTGATACTTAAATAAGGCGACTACTTCAATTGATTATTGTTAACGTCCAAGTTTCCATGATTCCAATAATATATACTTTCAAAGTTGGAAATCGATTATAATAAATTAAAAATCTTGTCGTTTGCGAATCAAATTTTCTAAATCCGATATATTAAATCGTGAATATGTAGCTAAGTAATTTTAACACAGTAATTTTAACAGTTTTATAAAGCTCTTATAAATGCATTTTAAAACAAGCCATTTTAAAACATATTTAATAAAATGGAAACACTTTTCTTATTTCGGATTTTGAACTTCTCAAAATTGAACCTCGAAGGACTTGATTTTTATTTTCTCAAAGTATAGTCTTCCTTTAAAAAGAGTTGTGAGTTTAAAAAAGTTTTATTTCAGGAAATTACATTCTTTGAAAGTAGAGATGTTCATTCCCAAATTCGTTTTGTCAAACTCTTGATAGAGTACTAACACTAATTCGAAATTTGCAAAAGTAATTTAATAAAAATTTAAATTTAATAAAAAGTATGCAATTGCAAAGATAAATTTAATCAGTACCATACAACGCAACGGAATCATTGTTACTTTTAAATGTAGAATAATTTTTTTAATATTTAAAAATCGAAAATTCGTTGTTTTTTAAATTTTATTCAGATAGGCACACCGACATTCCAGTCAATTAATATATTTATACATTAAAATCTAAGAATGATCGAAATGCAGATTTGTAATTCACTAATTCATTATTTATCATTTTTTAATATTTGAAAATTCAATACTGCAAGATTAAAATATCATAACATTTATTTTGTCCCCTTATCTCACCGAATAAAAAGGAAGCATATCAGATATTAATTAGAAATCATATTCTGGTTAGAAGTGTCACTAACTCCATCATAGATAATTTTTTCGTCCATCGTCGAATTTCTTCGAGCGTATATTTTTTATGTGTGAGAAGTACATATGATAATATAATAAATGTAAGAAGATTTTGTACGTAACTCGTAATAAAAGCTCATTCTTGTAAAGGCATTCAATGGTTTCTTATTATGTATAATAATATTTCAAGAATTTCTTGAAATAATATTTGAAAAATACTTCTTTTTCGGAAAAACCAAAATCTCGATTGTAAAAAAAATACTTGCTAAAGTAATTTCCCAAAAAATTCCTAAAAAATAAAAATTTCAAAAATTTCAGGTTTGCAAACTAAAATAATATTACATAAAATGTTTTTTAATGAAAGTAAAAATTTACTGAAATTTCAAGTTTCGAAAATTTAAATTTCCGGAAAATATAAAAAACCCAAATTTTCAAATTCCGGAAAATTCAAATTCCAGAAATTTTTAACAAGAATTTTAAAGAAAGTTTAAATATTTTCTTTTTTTTTTTGGGAGAATTACAAATTTTTGAGAATTATTTTTTCGATATTTTTTCATATTTAGGATTTTGATTTTTCAATTGAATAATTAAACAAGAAAGTGTAATAAAAATATTTCATTTCTAGAATGTTTTAATAAATTATTATTATTTAATAATTATATATACTGGATATTAAATAAGCTATAATATATATCTTATAGATATATAATATTATATCATGGTTACTTTAAAATTCCTTTAAAAAACTTTAAATGTTTAATAAATTGCTAATTTGTTTAAAAATTTTCTAAACCTCCTAAGAAGAAGTTATTTGTTTCAAAAATCCCCTAAAGTATTATTTTAAATAATTTTAATAATTATATATTAATAAATTCAAACCTGAAAAAGACGCAATCATAATAAATTATTATTATTATTATTATTATTATTATTATTTAATAATTATAAATACTAGATGATTAATTAGCTACAGTATATCTTGTTGGTATTTATTATATCTCAGTTGCTTTAAAATTCTTTAAGAACGTTCAAATATTTAATAAATTCCTAATTTCTCTAAAAAGTTTTCTAAACCTCCTAAAAACAAGTTTTTAACTACAGGCCTGATCACAATCGTGAAATAAACCTGTTTTACCCTAAAGATGGTTCTGTCCTTTTCTATCATATTGTCCTATCTCACTTTCGGTCACGTGACAATAGAGATGAAGCAATAAGATAGAAAAGGACAGAACCATCTTTTTGTTAAAGTTACGGATTTAGTTCAATATTGTACTCAGGCCTTATCTATTTCAAAATTCCTCTAAATTATTTCAAATTACACTAATAACCATAATCTATCTAATTTAAACCTTAAAATGACGCAACCATAAAATGCAACCACATAATTTCAAATATTCAAAAGAACGCTTTTTTAAATTCTGACAGTTTGAAAAAAATCTCCCGCCAACTGCAACAAAGGACACCGCCCACTCTTCGCCAATCCGAGCGCTTGCCTTCCTCCATAGACTCTCTCTGATTGGTGGAGAGCTAAACCGAACAGCTCTAGATCGCAGCTTTGTAAACCGGATTTGTTTTCATTGAGAATTGACCTTGAGACTCTCCTTCTCCTTTTCGAGTTTACCCCGCATACTTTTGGAATTTGGCAGCGCCAGCCAACCGGACACAGAAATGTGTTGTGATGTGCACGCTTGTCGATGATAAATTATCTGTTCGGTGTAGATGTTTTTTGGTGAGTTCCTAATTCAGTAAATACCAAAATCTCCCCGATCCGGGAAAAACACACCCCGAGAACTCCGATCTTGTGTACGCGAAAAAATGTTAACGGTTTCGCCTGAACCTCTGTCGCCATACTTTGACAAGGCAACGAACACGGCTCTTTTCTTGGATTTCAAAACTGTGCTTTGTCAGCTATTCATCCTTTCGAACACATACCAAACCTATTGACACTCAAGCATCCAATAAAGTTTATATCAAGTGGTAAAAATGCACTGCGAAACTCTACACTTAACCTTCCCATCACCGGGTTTATTTTGATTTTCTCGCTTTTCAGAATTCCAGAATTAGTCTCAATTCCTCTCAGTAGCTCAATCCACTTTTACTTATTTTTCCTTCATCAAAAATTATTTCCAAGTCAGTGACAGGTTTTTCAAAAACATTAACGTATTTTGTGTGAACAGGATATGACATCTATTAAGCATCCACACCCACTTGTAAAATCAATTGTGTATTAAGGTTAGGCATTGTTAGTCGCTGATCAGTAGAATTCAGTTCATAACAACTTCAGTTTACTATATTTTTTGAATTTCTACAAATTAATATCTCAGGTAAATTTCCTATTCGTCTGTCCTTAATTTTAACATAAATCATTGGAACAAACATGTAACTGTTTACTAATACACCTGTTGCACCACTGTAAAATCGACTTAATTAAGACAATCGGTTATTGGTAAGTCAGAATAATCCAAACATGATTAAGATTACTCTGAATGAAATTTGTACTGATCAGAAAACGAAATTTCCATATTCTGATTATGTACTGTATTTTGGTTTTTCCAAGTGAGCACGCACTATTTTTTAGAGCGTAATCTTCTTATTACAACTATTTGTTATATATATATATATAAATATATATTAAGAATTATATATTATAATTATATTATAATTTGCCTTGGTTTGTTAATAATTAATTTGTATCTACACTAGAGAGTGGTATATTCAATTATTTATTTCAATTAATATAATCATTTATTAATTTAGGTGCCAGCTGTGTAGGAAGTGTGCCAGTAGAATGGGCAAGCTCTTGTCAAAAATCTTTGGCAACAAGGAGATGCGTATTCTTATGCTGGGACTGGATGCTGCGGGGAAGACCAGTATCCTTCCGAAATAGTTCATTTATTTTTTTAAAACTAGCACTTCATTCTGAAAAATACTAGTTTTTCAAAAGTAGATATTTACACTTCTTTTTTAGAATTTATTTGAGGAATTTATTTTCAAGAATTCTGATGCAGTGAAAAATTATGATTGCTTCTGCCTACTGTACACCCACAGAGTCATTATCACTTACATCCATGTTTCAGATAATTGTTTTCGCTTATACATCCTCGTGATAACTCTGCGTGAACCTATAGGCTAAATTCTTTATCTGTGTTAGTTTTCTGATTGCAAGGCTTATTAACATTTTGTGTTATCTGTTTTCAAACTTATTCTTGACAAAAAGTATAAATTTAATCTCTTAATTAACTAAATGAATTTAAGCTAATTAGTTTAGGTTTCAATGCAACTTGATGTTACTCAGTTTTTTTCTCAAGGTTTTTAATGAAATATATTTTTTTTCTTTAAATATTCTTTGTACTCAGAAAACTGATCAATTTAATGGATTTAAATTCAGATTTTCCCTACTATCTGAAATGATGGAAGAGTAAATAGTAAAATCGATTTCCGATTCTAAACAAGAACCGTTGTTTTCATTCACTGATTTACATGTGCCTATATTCTATATTATTAATCATTTTTCTTTTGTTATTTGTTTGTACTTTCCCTATTGTTTCACAGTCAATTGTTTCATATAAATACTGTATCTGATTTCCTTAACAATGTGTATCAGCTATATTGTATAAACTCAAATTCGGTCAATCTGTGACTACCATACCTACAGTAGGATTTAACGTTGAAACAGTTACGTACAAAAACGTCAAATTTAATGTGTGGGTAAGTAAAAAAATTGTTACTTTATGTTCATAAATCAACTAAGAATGAAATAATAATAGAAGTAAAAATGAGATTAAAATAAACTATTTCATTCAGGATGTAGGAGGACAAGACAAAATACGTCCTTTATGGCGTCACTACTACACTGGAACGCAAGGACTAATTTTCGTAGTAGATTGTGCGGATAGAGATCGAATTGATGAAGCCCGCCAAGAACTCCATCGAATAATAAATGACAGAGAAATGCGCGATGCCATTATTCTAATTTTTGCCAATAAACAGGATCTTCCAGGCGGTAATTATCCTTTAAATTGCTATTTTATTTTTTGATTTTCTAAATTCTTTTTACTCTTTGTTTTAAATTCTTTTTTTCTTTTTACTCTGAATTTTCTGACTAAATTTAAATGAAATATTTCAGCGATGAAGCCTCACGAGATCCAGGAAAAGTTAGGATTAACGAGAATACGAGATAGGAATTGGTACGTTCAACCATCTTGTGCCACAACGGGAGATGGACTATACGAAGGCCTTACGTGGTTGACTAGCAATCATAAATTATGAACAAATAGTTAGTCACGTTTTGATGGTTTCAAGCAGAGATTACACGCCTGCCTCGTGTTTTAACTTAACTGTTACACAGATTGAGGCTCCAAGAAAAACAAAAAATCAGTAGAACTTTGTGTGATGAGAATCTTTCATCGATCGTAAAACCTACAAACGTAAAAAAAAAAGTTATATTTAATAATATGGTGTTCTAGTAATATTGGTAGTAGGCAAATATTGATTTTCTATGAGCGAGGTACCAAAAAAAAAGTGAGAGAAACTTGCGTAGAATTTCGTTATTAGCTTTTTCTTCACGGTTTCTTCAGACTTACAATTAGAACCTTGTAATACGAAATAGAGTAAGTCTGACTCAAAGCGACCCTATTCTAGCTTTTGTACATGTTTTCTGTCTAATGTTTTGAACTAGCAGTGTGCTATACATCAAAGGATGTACCTCGCGTGTATAATCTATCTTAAATTTTATGTGGATTTCTGACTGAGACTGTTTCATAAACAGTATCTGTAACTCCTTCCAGTATGTTGCACTCTATCAGAGAAGTTTATATATATATATATATATATATATACGAATTACGAAATATATAGTTCAAAAGTTTGACCTCGTGCACCTGATAAGTCTGCGAAGAATCATTAACGATTGTCAAACTTTTTATCTATTATGTGGCTTCACACGGAGCGTTAGATGCGTTAAATCGATATTCGACCATAAGCACTTGCCTTGATTTTCCTAGATTCAATATACGTTACGATTAAATACCAGAGTATTATAGAAGATTCTTTCCACATCAAGATACTATTTACAGAGCGTGTATCTCTACAATTGATAATTTGTCACAATGAGATGTATAAAATTGTTTGTTTAATAGTTAATAAGGTCCTTGTAAGCTAAAATTCATAGGTTTAAGGAGAACGATGAATAATATCACAGGGGCTTATTTATTCATTAACGTTAATAGCTCAAAGTACCAATAATACAAGCTACAAAACATAATCCTTATTATATTAAGTTTTTTTTTAATCGATTAAAATTTACTAAGTAATTTTAGACCTGACGACCATTGTTGTTGTATATTCCATGCACCAAAAAACATACTAGAATGACCATATATAATCTCTTTTACTTTCAAAATTAGAGTACTTAAAACATGTATTCATTCATTATCTCTAAGCATGTGCTTACTCCAAATTATTGTCAACAATAAATTAGTTATTTTTCTAGATAAAATTTATATTACATTCAAAGATTCCCAGCAAGTCGACAATTTTTTATCGTAATTCTGTGCCAAAACGCCCGATTGAAAATGCAACGAGTTCTTGATTTAGAGAAAGGAAATAAACTCAATTCTACATCGAAGTGTACAGCTTAGCTTGCAATTAACTCTAGAAATTTTAACTTCTCTATGTATCCTTCGTTTAGGATTTTTGATCTGCAAGGAATCTTTGTGTATTTGTGTCTCCAATAAGATTGAAAAAATCGCACAATCCTAAAAAAAATACTCTATGTTAGAATTGCACTTACAGGAACAATTAACAAAAGGACACTGGTTTAAATATTTTGTACTCTTTATGTTAGCTTCGATTTATCTGCTTTTGAAAAATGGTGTAGTCAATTTTATAAGATCAAATTATTTACGAAAATTTTATTTTTTTACTTAGATCCTCTTTTTTCTCAGTGGAGACGTATTTGATTATCTAAGATATTTATTTCTAAGTTTAATTTGACACCCGTGTCTAAACGTCCTCGTAAAGACTAGAATATTCTAATATCTTTAATGTAATAAAAATTGTACATCCAGTTAATATGGCGGCGGAAAGAAATTGTGCAGGTATACATTTATAATGTCCCAACACAACGCGAGTGGTGAAATATACAAATTGTTCCACATTAGAATGTAATTGTACATAATAATGATTCTGTACTATTTGATTGCTAAATACCTTTCTTAGTATTATCGTACTCCTGGAACAATGTAACTTTAATTTAATGTTATTTAAACGAAAAACTTAATATAAAATTCAGATTATAAACTCATCACAGATATACAATTGAACTCCCTTTTGCGAATAATTACGGAATAAAACTTGCAGAGATGGGCAATCATATTTCAAATACAAAATGATATCGTCTATTTTGTTCAGAGAGAAGAAATTAATTTTTCAATTAATTTCTTTTTTTTTTTAAACAAGACATTAGTAGAATTTTTAGATTGCCCATTTCTGGTCGCTAAGCATATTTTTTTTACCTCCGTCAGGTATTTTACTCAATTTTTCTATGTATTTAATATTCGAAGAACGTTTTACCGTTTTGTTTATAGAATAGAAAAGGTTTTCAACTTTTTTTCGATAACGCTAAACCTGCATTAAAAATTGATAAAAAAGCCTTAAAAAGGCTTACTTTGACCCACTCTTTGTTGAATTTATTGCGAAATGAAAATTAACAGTGAATTTGTGTAAAAGGAGGAGACTGCGTGCCAATATTGTAAAACAGTGAATTCTACAGTTTTTTTTCTGTCATATTTCTGTAGTCTTCTCTCCGAAACAAGAAAACATTTTATATTCTATACCGTTGTTGAAGCAAATAAAGCAGAGCCATTTACCATACACACTTAAAAACTCGTGAAGGATAACATTATTTTTTACTTATTGATAATCTGCCTCGTTAACAAAAAACCCAATTTTTATTTTCTTTTGAACTTAAGCTTGTTTTATACGAATTTCTGAGCCGTTCAGATTTTTGTAAGAAATAACGAAATTTAAGAAATTGTAATCTGCATTTTTAAGCAGTGATCAATATTAAATGATTATTAATTATTAATATGGTTTATCAGGGTGGCGATTTGAACAATAATTCTTTTAATAATTATATGAATTAAGAGCAGAAATTTACTCGGCGTTGTCCGGAATTTTGTGATATTTCGTATAGAATTGAAAGGAATTTTAAAGAGACTTAAAGTGATTTTAAGGAATTTCGAGGGATAAAAAGACTGAAGGATTTAAAAATATTTTGAGGGATGTTAAGAGAGATTTTAATTGATTATATATAGTTATATTTATATTTTATATTTATTGTATTTTATATAGTTATATCTACATTTGAACTGATTTTTAACGAATTGAAAGAAATTTGAAGACATTTCAAGAGGTTTTGTATTTCAAGGGAATTTAAAATATTATTAACGATTTTAAGACATTTACAGAAGGTTTAAATCATTTAAAACAATTCTCAGGGATTTTATTTGTTTTCCTCTACATTAGAATCTATTCCTTGAAATTTCTTAAATTCTCTAGAATTCTTTAGAAATCCCTTGAAATTCCTTACAATTACTTGAAATCTCTTAAAATCCCTTGAAATTCCTTAAAATCTTTTCAAATCTGGTAAAGTCCTTTAAGAGGGGAGTAGGGTAATTTAGTAAAAATCAAATAATATTTTATTAGTTAATGAGTTTTTCTAGGTCGCAGCGATAATTTATTTATTTTTTTTTTTAATTTTTGATAACTCTTGAAAGTCAAAAAACCGATTTTACTTAAAAAAATTCGTAAAATTTGTTATTGTAAACTTATAATAATAATGAGAAATATAATATTAATAAATATAACATTATGAGAAATAAAAAAACAAATTTTGACAGAATATTTTTGTGATGTAAATTCATTTTGTGGAAAATAAATTAAAAAATAAAATTATATAAACAGCAATATATATAAAAAAAATAATTTTTTACTGAATTAACTCTATCCCCCCAAAAAAAAAAATATTTTGAAATCTTGTGAAATCTATAAAAATCTCTGAGCAATCTTTTACAAAAGTCCCTTGAAATCTTGTAAAAACTCTTGAAAATCTTTTAAATTAAACGGTTTCGAACACTTTTAAAGTTCCTTAAAATCTTGAAATACCTCGAAATTCCTTTAAATACAAATTAAATTTGTTAAAATATCTTAAAATTCCCTAAAATCACTTATTAGTTTCTATATAATTATTCCTTAAAGTCACTTGAAATATCTTAAAATCCAAAGCAATGTTAGGTAAAGTGTTATTAAAAAAAAAGATCAAATAGTTTTGGGAAATTTTAATTGTTATGTTAATTTTAGAATTAAAAATTCTAAAATTAGAAAAATTTTGATAATTGAAAAACGACCGGAAAACTGAAAATTTAAGTAAAAAACCGGAAGTTTACTTATTTATTATTTATTATTGTTTATAATATTAAATATTATAATATAGTAATTAACGAGGAATTTTAAATGGTACGCTGAATCGCCACCCTAGATTGATTTGAAGAATCTAGATAAAAATCAGATGATCAATCATTAAAAATCAAATATGTAAGTATTAAAATATTTTATTAGAATTAAAAAATACAATTATTGATAATTTAGAGTGATTGCAGAAAAGTTACAGTCTCTACAGTTGATAATACAACGTACAATAGATAATAATTAATTTAAAATACTAATTTATATTTAATAATAATATACGATAAATTAATTATCTTTTAATTATAAATACTTTATACTTTATACCAATTAGTATTTTTGATTAATTATCGCATTATCTACTGTAGGTTGCATTATCCACTGTAGAGAAGTTCTACTTTTGGAATTGATCAATTTTAATAATAAATCAAAATATACTAATATACATATATAGGGTATATCGTATACATTAATGCGGAATGTAAAGTGAAATAAAATCAATAAAATTGGAATTATAATTAAAAATCTCGAACTGATAACAAAATAATATAATATTGTTAAACAAAATTTACAACTTTGCCTAGATTTTTGCCTGTTTGTTTTTTAATAATTATTTATAAGGAATCACAATATTTTCTCGATTTTAAAAGGTGTTTTTTATCTATTTTCTGGAAAAATTACTTATTTATTTATTTGATTTTTCACATTACATAAAAAAGAAGATAAATACTATAAAATAATAAATATTATAAATAATACAAAAACGGTTTCCAAATCTAGACGAATTTGTACAAGAGATTATAAATAATTAATTTTTTTTTTAAATTAACACTTTTCTCGAGTTTATATTTACTTTTTTTTCACATATTACATTTTAGTTATCAAACAGGTTTTAAACAAAAGGGTTTTTATGAAGCAACGGAAAACTTTTCCTCCTTTAGTACACGTTATTATTCGCGTTGTCACTAGCTTTTATGCGTGGCTAAAACTTCCACAGAAAGAGTTTATAACAAGAATGTATATATTATGTATATATAAAAATTTACTTTTTCATAAATAGGTCACTAAAGTGACGAATATTCGTCTCATATTCTGCAATTTATATATTCTTCAATAGTTTTTTTCAGTCTTTTCCCGGTTAAAGTTTTTTCCTTCCGATCAATTTATGCCTTTTTTGAATTTGGCATTTTTTTGATTTTTGAAAAATCATTAAAAAATTTCTAAATCCGTCAATAAAATATCCTGAAACATTTTTAAATCATTTAAATCCCATAAAATGTTTTAAAAGTCATAAAAATCTCTTGAAATCTTAAAATTCGTGAAAACCTCTTCAAATTCTTTAAAATTCTACGATATCATTTTAAAATCCTTTCAATCCTTTAAAAATCCATTAAAAGTATTAGAAATCTCGTCAGATTCCATAAAATTCTTAAAAATTGCATAAAATCTCTTAATTCACCTAAAATTCTTGGACATTCCATGACATGTATAGTCCATTAAAATTCTCAGAAAAAATAATATTTGGAAATTTAAAATTTTCGAAATTCCGCAACAAGACTTAAAATCCCTTACAATCCCAGAAACCTTTCTAAATCTCTTAAAATTTCATGAAAAACCGAGCGAAAAATTTTCGAAAAAAAATTATATTTCGAAAATTTAAATTTTCGAGAATCCTTGAAATTCCCGTAAGTTCCAGTGAGTAAAAGCTTTTAAAAGTCATTAAAATTTCTTAATTCTCCTAAATATTTTGGAAATTCTATAATAACATTTAAAATACCTAAAAATTTTCAGAAATCTTTTAAATTTCAAAATTCCACGACAAGACTTAAAATCTCTTTTAAAATCCCTTAAAATCCTAAAAAACGTTTTAAATCTCTTAAAATTTAATGAAAACCATCAATAATTGCTTAAAATTCGTAAAAAAATCTTTTTAAATTCCCAGAAACTTCTTGAAATTCTTTAAAATTCTATAATTAAAATTAAAATCCCTTTTATATCCTTTAAAATCCAATAAAAGTATTAGAAATCTCGTCAAATTCCATAAAATGGTTTAAAAATCAGAAAACTTTCTTGAAATCTCTTAAAATTTCTTAATTCTCGTAAAATTCTTGGAAATTCTATACCAACATTTAAAATCCCAGAAACCTTTCTAAATCTCTTAAATTTACGCGAAAAATTTTCGAAATCTTTTAAAGTTTGAGAAAATCTCTTAAAATTCCCAGAATATTTATTTAAAATATTAGAAATATCAATAAATTCCATGAAATCCTTCAAAATTACACAAAATCTTTTTAAAAGCATTAAAAATCTCTTGAGTCTTCTTAAAATTCCTCCAAATTTCATGAAAACATTTAAAATCCCTTAAAATTCCTTACAGTTCTTAAAAAAACTTTTGAATGATTTGAAGTTATAAGAAGTAAAAAAAATAATCGCGTGTTGGTTTTCTAATAGAATAAAAAGAAAATAAAGCAGAAAAACGTCGATTTTTAAATAAAAGAAATTTTTGTTCTTCATAAAATTCTCGGGTTTTTCCCGGTTTTTCCCGGTCAAATAAAATTCCCCGTTTCCCTTTTCCCCCATACGCCCTGGATAAGTAGTTTCCCCTTGAATCGTGGTTTTTAAATTTCTTTCTCATAATTTTTGACTGAATAAATAATTTCTCAATTTTTAAATGAAGAAAATGGACACATATATTAATAATCGTGTTTGCGAGAATTGGTAGCAAATTTGAAATTAGAATTCTCAAAGCGACTTTAGCTGAAATTGCACTTAATTCAATACGAACGTGTATATTTAGACTGAAGTAAAATATGTGCAAAAAAAAAAAGTATATTTGAGTTGCAGGCGCAACAGTAGAAGAGTTAGTGTTAGAGTAAGCGAGACTTCCAGTAGAATAAATTTCCCGTGGTCAGACGCAGTGGAAACGGTCGATGCCTCTAACCACACCAAATTTCTTTTACTACTTCGAATTGTCGCGTGCTACTTTACTGTTACCTCGTACATGAACAAAAATACTACTATGTACTCGTTTCTCGTAACTTATTCATTTTTCTTTATCTCTTTTTTTCATTTAGATATTTCTTCACACAGAAAAAAAATCTACTGAATCTATAGACAAAAATCTGTAGAATCTACAGATTTAATCTTTGCTGGCATAGGGACAGCAGATTATTTCTGTATAGATTCAACAGAAAATTTTTGTTAGATTTACAGATAAAATTTGTTGTATTTACAGAAAAATCTGTTGTATTTACAGAAAAATTTGGTGAAACTACAGAAACATCTGTAAAGTCTACAGATACAGAATTTACAGAATTTACATCTGTAAATTTAGCAGATAAAACGATCTGTAAATTCTACGGATAAAATCTAAGTTTTATATTAACAGATTTTATCCGTAATAGATTAACAGATTTTATCTGTTAAAATAGCAGAAATGTCCAAAAGAGAATCTAATATATATATCTGCCCTGAAAAACATTATACATAAGATTAATATTGGGGTTCAATCAATTTTAATCTGATAAGAAATATTTTTTTTAAGCACAGTGTTCATGGAATCAGCATAATAGGTTTCAACACGTGCTTTCTCGTTTAGTAACAAATGTGTATATTTAGATGTCGTACACCTGTAATTATATCTATATATCTATGTCAGAAACTACAATATAAAAAAGGGGAAAATACTTTGGTATGAACACGTGGCTGTGTGTGTAAGTTGCACGTGGCATTTTTTGTATGTGGACAGAGCAATGAAATACATAATCTTCGATCGTAAAAGTCACTGGATTCTAAACGCGAAATCTACGAATTTTTTATACGAAATGTACGAGTACCTGTGGGATTTTTTAATTTAACGAGAAACATACAGATAATTTATTTAATTCAATTGCTATACCTCTTTTAATTTCATTTATGTATTTCGTGAAATCTTTTTTTATAGATAATAGTTATAATAAGTTTATATTGAAAATGTCGAAAATATTGGTGTCGAAAACCTGATTGATTTAAAAACTGCGCGAATTGTTTAAAAAAACCGAATTTGAAAATTACCTTCAGATTTGTAAAGCTATCAAAAAAGTTTCATTGGATTCTCAGGTATTTTAAGAGATTTAATGAGATTTCGTGGAACTTTGAATAATGTTAAGGAATTTAAAAGGGAAATTTATAGAGATTTTAAAATAATTTTACCGTATTTATAGAGAATTTTTATGAAATTTTAAGTTTTGAAGTATTTAGGGATATTAAGTAATTTTAAGGACCTAAGGGATATCAAGAGATTTACAAGATTTCATTGGATTTTTAACAATTTTCAAGCATTTAACGAGATTTCCTGGAATTTAGGGTAATTTTAAAATATTTAATATGATTTCATGGAATTTTGAATAATGTGAAGGAATTTAAAAGGGTTTTATGAAATTTATTGAAATTTTAGAGATATTAAGTGATTTCAATGTATTTCGAGGAAGTTTATGAAATTTCGAGGGATTTTAAGTAATTTTAAGGCATTAGGTAATATTTCATGGGATTTTGAGTAATTTTAAGGCAAATTAGGTAATTTTTCGTAACTGAAAGGAATTTTACCACGTTTTGAAGAATTTTTAGTATTTTAAAGGGATTCAAAGGATTGTACGAAATTTCAGTTGATTTTCTGGAATTTTAATGAAACTGCATCGTATTTTGAGTAACTTTAAGCAATATCAAGGAATGTCAATTAATTTCACAAAATTTAAAGGAATTTCACCAGATTTTGAAGGATTTTAAAGGAATTTTAAGGAATTTTATGAAAGTTATGGGAATTCCTCAAATTTCATTGGATTTTTAGTTATTTTAAGGGATTTAATGAGATTTAAAATAATTTTAAGGAATTTGACGACATTTTGTATAATTTTAAGAAATTTTGATGGCTTTTACGATATTTTAAAGGAACCCAAGATATCTTACGAAATTCAATTGGGTTTTAAGACATTTTTAAGTATTTTTTATTTTATATTTTAGGGAATATCATATAATTTTACGAAATTAGACATTTTTAATCATTTTAAGAAAAATTGCGCTATTTCTGGAATTTTAAGGAAAATCTAAAGGATCTAGGATGCAAAAGGGATTTCAAGAAATTTTATCAAACTTCTTGAGAGGCTTAAAATTAGATAAAGAAAATTACAAGTTTTCAAAATTAAAAAATTAAAAATCCTAAATTATCTTGCAAACTTCTGAAATCCCTCAAAAAATATTTAAATCCTTCGATTTGAAATTGTCTAAAATCCTCTGAATCTTTTTATAGCAAAAGTTGTGCCAAAAAAAATAAATTATTCGCACTTTTTTCCCTTTTTCCCCTTTTTTCACCTAAAATTTGTAAAATCCCCTTAAAACCCTAAAATCTAAAATTTTGACCCAATTCCCCCCCCCTTGCCCTTTTTTTCACAAAGTTTAGATTCATGTTTGTAAGAATTATCACTTAATTTCACTTTCAAGACATTCAAAAATCAATAAATTTTATTTAATTCAAATAAAAATGAAAAATATTCTCAATAAGTTTTTTAAAATTTCTTGAAATCCCTTTTGCATCGTAGATCCTTTATATTTTCCTTAGAATTCCACAAATTAACGCTATATTCCTTAAAATGATTAAAAATCCTTAATTCCATAAAATTACAGTATATACCCTAAAATTACCTACTTAAAAATTTCTTAAAATCCAAATCATTTGAATTAATAAATTTGAATTAAATAAATTTTATTCAATTCAAATAAATTTTTTCTTTGGCTCTACATCAAAGAAATGTTTATTTGATTCAAAGAAATTTTTTTCCGTATGTAATATATTTTCCCTCCACTATTACTCTATATAAAAAAAATCCCCCTTTCTACCTAAAATTGAAAAACTGAACCCCTACCATCCCTCAAGTTGCAACTCCCTCAAAAATCCCCAACAAATCCTCAAGACAGACTCCCTCACAAACAAAAAATCGAACATCCCCTATTCTCTCTCTTATGAATGCAATCCAGCAACTCCCAACTCAAACAATAAATAGGATTTCCCTTTATTCTGCCGCCATGGCTTATCATAACTAAATCAAGGATCGGTGCCGACTCCTGAGTGAATCTCAGCTTCGGCGACGACGCCGACGAAAGTCAATTAACTCCCTCTCTCAGGTAACGAGATTCTCATCCCTCAGCGAAAGTAAGAGTCGGGCGCCGTGCTTGATTCCTCCCTCCACCCTCTCTCTCCACCCTCATCACCCCGTACTAAAGTCTACTATACTTTACTATAGGAATACTAGGATTTCTCCCACAGTTTTTCGTTTTTCGTTTTTCGTTTTTCCTCCTAGAAGAAGAAAAGAAAAAAAACCCCAAGAAAACAAGAAAAACCCCATGACGTTCTCTCGCGTGTCAATCGATTCAGGCTCCTAACGCGCGTATGTCACGATGGGCGGTGGGACATAAACTTTTTAAAAGCGAGAGCGAGCCACCGAGTTCGCCAAGCACATCGTACGTTCAATTCGTACTCTATGTGCATATACCTACCCCCAACATAAACGAGCTCTCACTACCAATGGAAGATGATGTCACATCGCGCCAGGGAAGTGTCTAGTGTCTACCTTTACGTAAGTTTCTTTCCTGTGTGCGTGTTAAATCAATGATGCCGAGCCTGCGCCCTATTATGGCGGCGGCATGTAACCGGGATTCACTCCTTCCACCTCCACCTCCACGAAAAAGAGGGGGGTTGGAGGGGTGAATTCAACCCCCTTTCCACAGGGGGTGAATCTACCTCCGGCTTACTCGCCCCTCTCGCTCTCTTTCTCTTCCTCTGCCACCGCATGCCCAGCCCTCACCCCCCCATCCACACCCGCCCCCGCCCCCCTCCCACACCCTCCAGAAAAGCTCGATTCCTAAAACGCCCGTCGCTTGTAGACGTAGTAAGAGTAATGCGCGCGCGCGCCGAGGGTCGCGATCGAGATGGTTATATT
The DNA here is from genome assembly GCA_900474325.1 of Synergus umbraculus. Taxonomy (NCBI): domain Eukaryota; kingdom Metazoa; phylum Arthropoda; class Insecta; order Hymenoptera; family Cynipidae; genus Synergus; species Synergus umbraculus. The sequence goes on along the minus strand of UCOK01010592.1, from coordinate 9,506 downwards.
TTCTTCTCGCGATTTCCTTGGGAAAACATCACGTCGAAAATAAGGAAGAGTGATTCAATTCCTACCCAAGATTCCATTCGATTCCGACCCAAGGTGAACATTGAAGTTGGATTCGCCTCCAGGCTGCAGAGTTCTGCATTTGGAGTTTGCTGGAGACTCGGCAGTGAGAGACTCTGGGGGTGGTTTTAGTTTTCGTGCTGAAAAAGTGAGAAATTTGTTCCTTATCGAAGGGAGAGACTCTGGACTGAGAGAGGAAAGAGAGGCCAACGGAGAGGCCAACTGAAGGGTGAGAGAGTTCGGCCTAAGGGAGAGACACCGTCGTTCTAGGGAAGGGTTGTATGTACAGTGTTCCTTGGCCAGTTTAGTGGATTGGGTGAATTTTGTGAAAGTGATATAAGAGTGCGACCTTGAGTCTAGGTGATGCTGATGAGATAATTAGTGTACCTGCTTTATCTTTGTCTTTATCTTTATATTTATATTTATATTTATATTTATATTTATATTTAGATTTACATTTAGATTTATATTTAGCGTTCCAAGCGGCACTAATATCAAACATCGACAGATCATCGCGCAGGACCTCGCTGCGATACACTATTTTTTTCGAGACAAGAAATCGGCGCGAGGTGCTTTTGCATGCGCCGTAAATTCACCCTTCAACGAGGCGATAAAGCGTTTCGATATATACTATATATATATATTATCAGAGCCAGACCCTCAGACATGCCGGGCTGCTGCGAATTTTATCCCGGCGATGTAAATCACGTCTGCTGAATCTGATTCCGAGATGGCAATCACGTAACACGCCTAAGTCATAGAAAAATCATTTAAATAATAATTTATAATAATAATTCTCTGATGAGAATGTAAAAATCATTATATAGAAAAAATTATTATTTACGGAAAAACGATATTTGAGTTGAAAAAATATTTGAGTAGGTGAAGAAAAAAAGGAAAAATAATAATTGGTGATATAATATATATATATATGTATATATATATATATCGATGAGGGTAAGATAACGGACTGAGATTGATGCGACCGGAAGACGTTAAAGAGGGGGTGGCGGAAGTTTCTGATAAGCTCGAGTGGTGAAAATTCGCCGGTGAAACAAGATGGGAAGACCAGTGAGGAAAGGATTGTGTTTTTTCCTTTTGTTGTTGATTGGGGTGGAAGTGAGCAAACAGCAGGAGGAAGACATCCCTCATAATGAGTGAGTAGAGTTCGCAAAAGACATTTTACATTTAGGTTGTGGTTCCCGTATTCCTAGAACCATTTGTACACTCGATCGATTATTTTTATAGTTGAGTCGTTCTACTTTACTTTTATAGTCGATTGCATCCCCGATTATCAATTTCTTGCGCCTCATTCGCTCGAACATTTACAACTGGCTATAAATCTAGGAAACCGTTAAGGGTTGGAGAAGTTACTGGTAATTAGTCGAGTGCCCAAGACTTGGGGAGCCTCTGCTCGTGATTGCATGATTATGCTAATTACGCACTGTGTCGTTATCGTCAGTTTATCACCTCGGAAATTGGGGTGTCAAATATTTGATCTTGCTGATTTTTTGAGAGATAAATTATATTATACTTGAATTTGAGTTTTTTATTCGGGTGAAAGAAGATTCAATATTGTAGATATTGTATTTAAATATTTATATTTTAATGTTTATATTGTGATATTGATATTATATTTAATATTTATAATGCTAGATATAATATTTAAATATCATATTTAATGTGGATGCTGTCAAATATTTTAGAAAGGGAATTCAAAGAAATTAAAGGGATAATATGAAGGTTGCGGGTCTGCTGATCATAGGGCGTGAAGACCTGAAATAGGGGCGAAATATCCAATAGTTTCAATCATTGCAACTGAGAATGAAAGAATTTTTTTTATTTTGTGATTAATAATTGTGTAAATTTATTTTATTTATTTTATTTAATATCTGGATGCTGAAATCCGAAATTTTGAGGAAAATGATTTAAAGTAGAACTATTTTTCCACTATGCAATAAATGAATCCTCTTTTTCAAGTATAAATGTTAACTTTCAAATTTAATCAGATATTTAGGGCAGAAAGTGAACTCAATCGAATCTAACACACGGCGAAAAAAAGTTTTAATTTAGTTTCTATCGAGGTTTCTTCTAAATCAATTTGGAAACGCGGAAACAGTAACTTGATTAAACTGAAAATAAATCTTATTCGCAATATCGAGGAAAAAATGTTAATCATTGAAAGAAATCGTTTTATTAATTAAATTAACAAAAAATGTGATTGAGTGACTTTCTTTTTAAATTAAGTTCAAATTCAGTGCCAGAATTTAAATTGATTAAAATCAGTTCTGGGGATGAGAATTAGTCAAAATAAAATCTAATTGGGAGATTCCGGTCTTCCTTATAGGTTTTTGTAATGTTTTGTAACAAACATTGTAAAAAACAGTTTTTTACTAATTACTAATAATTTGATTAAAATATAATTTACTTTTTTTATAATTTTATTATTTTATAAACTTTTTCGCTGGGTATTATTCATAATTTTGTTTAAAAAGTTAAGGGTGTTGGACAAATCAACTAAAAAATTTTAATAATCACAAAGAAAATGGTGAAATCTACAAAATGACTCTAATCTTTCATCTCACGTTTTATATTTAATGATAAAATTGTTTTTCGAGAAAAATAAAGTGTTTTTGTTAAAAGGCTTTTTTTATCTAGGGATTTTTGTGATTACTGACAATAATAATAGTGGATCGTTATCGAGGTTTCTTAAACAAAATTTAAAAGTTAGTTGTTAACAATTAGTTGCGTTGACAATCCCAAGCTTTTAGCCTTATAAATAGCCGAGAAATGCATTTGTTAATTAATTTTGTTTAAACAATTATAATTTGTTATAAATTGATAACAAAGAGATATTGACAAATAACCATCGGCTAATAGATTATAGAAACGCAATTTTTCCTCAAAAAATGCTGAAGATTCTAAAAAAATTTGTTTATAATTGTTGTTAACAACTAAAATTGTTGATTCTTATGAAGACTCCAAAATTAGGCATTTACACTTCATTACGTTGAAAAAACCAAGTTTCTACATCTAAAAATAGCCAAAGAGTGCATTTGTTAATTAAATTTGTTTAAAAATAATCAATTCTTTGGAATTTAGTTAAAAAACGGTTTTTGTTGATAAATTATTCATATTAAGTGTGAGTCAATCGATGAATGACGGCCAATCCCCATGAATCCATTTTCAATCACTTATTTGTTTATAAGAAATTCAATAAATTTTTTAAAAATTGCTAAGTTATTGTATAACTTTCCTCGATAGTTGTTTCATTGATTCTAGGTATTTGGGATTGAATCCAAGTAATTCTTGAAATTCGGTACCCTTCATAAGAAAAAAAGATTAGTTTTATTTTTGTTATTAAATAAAAAAAAAATTAATTTTTTTTCAAAATCTAGATCGATAGTTTTGTGCGGAATTTTATTAGCTTTGATACCTTTGTATATATATTTACAATTTTGCCATAAAACGTAATACGTGGGATGGAAGATTTGAGTCATTCTACATGAAAATTTGCTTTTCTTTCAAAACGCTCCGACAGCCTTAATAATATTTCTAATTTTTTTTTTTTTTCTTAGGAAAAATTATCATTTGAAATATTTAAATTTACTAAATTCCAATAAAAATGCATTCAAAGCGCAAGTTGACTATTTTAAATAAATCAAATACAAATATTTTATAACAAAGATCAAAACCATTATATTGAATTTTTTCAAAACACATTTTATTGGCTTAAAAATTCTCTAAAATCCCACCGTACATTTTGATGAAAAAAATTGCAACTTTGAAATAGTTTAAACAATTTTTGTCTAAGCAAATCTTGGATTTTAAAACAATCTCTTTAAATAAAATAATGTATTGGATAATTTTTTCCTAACTCGTTATGCAATAAAAATATAAATTCTAAGACATTTAATTGTTTATTTATACGACGTAATTGTTTAAACAAAAATTGCTTAAACAATTAAAGAAATTTTTCTTGAAAAATGTTATATTAGTTTTTATACTATTAAAAATGAAGTCTAAAAAAACAATAAAAACAAAAAAAGATTGGATTTTTAATAAATTTAAACTTTTTAAAATAAATTTTGTTTATTTAGATCTGGGCTCCATCAAATATCGAATGTACTTTCTCATTTTTTTTTTAATTATTTGAAGAATTCGAATTTTGAGGACTTAGACGGTTTTTCCGTGACACTCTTCAAATAAAAAAAATAATCCTGATTAAATCAATAAATATCGTGGGCAATGTAATATTTCATTGATTCAACGCAAACTTTCTGGCTTGCGGCCAAAAATAGAACAACGTAGGAGGGTTGAATAGTCGCAATAAAAACTGAGACTCTCTCAGTACGCGATTATTCTTGGCAATGGGTATGTTTTAGTAGACGCTATACATGTAAATACCCCCAAAAAATTCTTGATAATTAACATAGATAAACCCTCAAGATCTAACAAGAAAATCATTAATCGTATAATAATATTAAAGTACCTAGTAAATAAATAATAAAGTAATTAAGACTTAAGTAATCAAATTTTCAATGCAGATTTTTCATGACTTTATTTTAATTAATATTTAAGTAATCAAATTTGCAATTCAGTTTCTTCATAACTTCATTTAAATTAGTATTTAAGTACTCAAATTTTCAATTCAGTTTATTCACGACTGAATAAAGTTCTGAACGTTTAAATGAAACTATTTTTGTATTGGAAGTACTTTAACTTACAAATAGTTTTTAAATATTGATTCATTAGCATTGAAAATAATTCTGTATGAAAGAAACTTTAAATAATTCTGGATAAACAATAATAATTCTGATAATATTGGGGAAAAATATTTCTCTGAAAACATGTACCATTTTTTTTAAATCATAAAAATCTCTTGAAATCCCTAAAAATTTCTTACAAAATCTTCTAAATCTTTTTACATTCTTCCAAATTTTACAACATTTTAAGTCCATTAAAATTTTTTTTTAAATCTCTTAAATTGCAAACATTCTTTTCAAATTCCACAAAATATCTAAATCTCTTAAAATTCAACGAAACCTTCTAGAAATTCTAAAATTTTTCTAAATTTATAGTAAAAATTACTTGAAAATCATAAAAATTCCTTGAAATCCCTTAAAGGGCCAACAAAATCTTCAAAATTATAAATCTTTTGATATCCCTGTTATAAAATTCATGAAAGTCTCGAAAAAAATTCCTAGAAACCGCTTGAAATTCCCTGAAATTTTTGAAAATTCTACAAAATATTTTAAAACTCAAAGAAAACTCTTGAAATCCTTTAAAATTATTATAAATCTCATCAAATTGCATCAAATCCATAAAAATTCCACAATAGCTTTTAAAAATCAAAAAAATATCTAAATCCCTTAAAATTCCACGAAACCTTTCGAAATTCCTTGAAATCTCTTGAAATCCCTTAAAGTAACAACAAAATTTTCAAAATTATAAATCTTTTGAAATCCTTGTTATAAAATTCATGAGTCTCTAAAAAATTTCCTAGAAATTGAATGTACTTTAAATTATAAATAGCTAGTTTTTAAATATTGATCCATTATCATTGAAAATAATTCTGTATGAAAGAAACTTCTAAATAATTTTGGGTAAACTAGAATAATTGGGGAATGATATTTCTCTGAAAAACCAGAAAAAATTGCCAGGAAAAAATAATTTGTGTATCTTGTCAAAAAAGGAAAACACACTATCGCAAAAAATGAAAATGGATTTCGATCTATTGAAAACAAAAGCTGGACTCGTGATATAAAATGCCCTATTTTCATTTTCAACACCGGCTGGTAGAATCGCAATTTATGCCATGAAACGATCAACTTTAAACTTTGGTATCGCGACTGGTGTTTTACAACTTCACGCCGAGGTCGACTATTGTCCACTTGAACAATAATTTTTGCTTCTAACTTTGATTTCGTCCCACTGAAGGCTTATTCTCACGTATAAATCCATAAATTGTATAAGGACCTTCTTGAATCAAAAAATCAAAAATATTTCTGCAAATTTCTGTTTCTTTATAATAATACATACATACTTGCACACAAAGTATCATTAGTGTGGTTTGCGAAACACTTAAACCACAACTTGTTAAGAGGCTTATTAGCTTAGGACAAAAGGGGCTTAAAGTTTCTCCAACCCTGAGGAAAGTTGAAAGCTAATTGTAACATGTGAAAATTGATATTAAAGGACAAACCTTTCCAAGAAATTAATCGTATTTTAATTTTAATTTTAATATAGTGATAGAAATACATAATAAGAGTAACAAGGTGTTTTATTCAACCTGTTGCCGAAAATACGAGATATTAAATATATTTTCAGAGTGAAAAATTGGGCCATGAGGTTCGGGGTAGATCTTTGGGAGTTTGGAAAACAAGTCACCAAAATCAGCGAAATAAAACGGGTAAGAAAAAGAAAAATATTTGTCTCTTATTAAAACCAAAAAAAAAAGAAAAAAAAGCAATAAAGAGTTTACAACTTCTTTTCCTCGATTGCATCTCTGATTAAAAAATTAAACAAAGCAGAATATTTTCATGCAAATGTCCTCAGTTTCAAATGTGAACTTTTTTCCTGTTCTCTGTTATGTAACGACATTGATCCGAGGCTATAAACACGACCCGGGGATAACGCTTGATTTTAGCGGATCAACATCTGTGTGGTTTTTAAAGAAGATAGACTAGTTGTAAACTCTTCTACATAGAATAGAAAAGAATTTTATTGCAAGTTAATTTGAAAAATGTAATTTTTTTGGGAAATATTTTATGTAGGCGTATGCAAGTCATGGCCCAGACAAAGCAAGTGTGAATAAAAAAGATGGCCTCATGCTGGTTCGAGAAATGGCTGCAGAAGTGAAAAATCTACTAGACTTCAAAATGAATGCTGTCATGGTAAATATTCCCATATTATAAATACTATTCAATATTATATAATTTATTGTATTTATTCCCAGAAAAATTCTTGAACTTCTACGATATCATTTAAAATCTCTTTATATCTTTTAAAATCCATTAAAAGTATTAAAGATCTCGTCAAATTCGATGAAATCCTTAAAAATTTCATAAAATCTTTTAAAAATCAGAAATCTCTTAAAATCCTGTAAAATTATTAGAAATATCATAAAATTTAATAAAGTATTTAACAATGCGATAAAGTCTTTTAAAATTCGTTAAAATCTCTTGAATTCTCTTAAAACTTCTGTAAATTCCGCATGATAAAATTTAAAATCACTTAAAATCTTTTAAAATTCTCAGAAACCTTGCGCAATTTCGAAATTCCTCAAATTTCCACAATAAGATTTAAAATCCCAAAAACCTTTTTAAATCTCTTAAAATTTTCAGAAACTTCTTAAAATTTTTTTCAAATTCTATGATAACAACTAAAATCCGTTTTATATCCTCTAAAATCTATTAAAATTATTAGAAATCACATGAAATTCCATTAAATCCCTTAAAATTCCACAAAAATTTCCAAAATCATAAACCTTTTGAAATTCATTTTAAAATTCATAAAATTCCTTAAAATTTAATAGAAATCTCGTTAAATTCCATGAAATACTTAATAATTCTACAAAATCTTTCAAAAATTAGAAAAATCTCTTGAAATCTTTTAAAATTGTTAGAAATCTCAAAGAAATCCATCAAATCTATAAAAATTCCACAATATCTTCTAATATTCTACTAAATCTTTATTAAAAATCGTGAAAATTGTTTGAAATCTCTTCATTGTTTAAAATCTCTTTATATCTTTAATATCCATCAAAACTATTAGAAATCTTATCAAATTCCATCAAATTTCATGAAATCCTTAAAAATATTACAAAATCTTTTATAAATTAGAAATATTTTTTAAAAACCCTTAAAATTTGACGAAAACCTTCGAAGTCTTCGTAAATTCAACAAAATCTTTTAAAAATCATAAAAAGCTTTTGAAATTCCTCAATAAAGTTTTAAATCCCACAAAATACTTATTTTAAATGTCATAAAAGTACCTTGAAGTCCGATTGAAATCTGCTCAAAATCGTGAAAAATTATAAAAATTCCAAGAAACTTCTTGAAATTCTTTAAAATTCTACGATAACATTTAAAATCCCATTATCTCCCATGAAATCTTTAAACATTCCATAAAACTCCCTTAAAATTCCTAGATTTTAAATGTATTTCGAGTTTAGACTCGCGACAAAATGATATATTATTAACGTAACCAAATTCAAAATTTCAAATTCAATTCAATTCTGCGCTGAAAAATATATCTTCTCTTTTAATTTTTAATGCACCATATTCTGCCGAATATAGAATATTAAAATCCTGCAAAATTGAATTTCTATTTAATATTTTTGAGTGTAATTTGCAGCTTATATGAAGTGCAGCTTGAATTTTTTTAATAGGGATAAAACAGTCGATGAAATCCATCAGCAATATTAAATTCATCGTTACAGGAATATCCTTATTCCTCTTGCCGTATTGGCGCTGTCGATACTATTACGCACTGATCACTTCCAATTCATACCCATTCATTCATGTTAAATGTACGTTTCTCATCTTCCGGGCTATCAGCTTTTACGCTCCATATCGACATTTGTGAAAAATCACAGGAGCTCGTCTGCCAGAGATCTTCGAACCGCATGTTCCCATTCGCTAAAAATTACCTCATTTTATAAAACATATTGGCATGCATTTTCATTCTTCTTGCCCTTTTCTGCTCCTTAAATTCCATATTTACACACACACACACACACACACACATATATATATATGTATTAGAATGAAAAATTATTTAACTATTCCCATCTGCTTTTTTATAGATCCATATAACTTATGCTCATTCAGTATTCATTATACTTTGGATTTAAATTCAATGAAAAAAGCCCAGCTGCAATATTCAGATTACTAATATTAAACCATTAAGTAAATTTTAAAATTTACCCGTGCAGAAATCTTGATGTGGGCCTAGTAGGGTTCTGGTCAGTTTCCCCTACTTCTGGTGTGGTTCTGGTCAGTAAAACTGGTTAGAACCCGACAAGGGTGTAACGGTTGGACTCGCGAATACCCTTTATAGGGGAAACTAGTCAGGGCCTTGCCAGTTTTTCTAGTGAATGCCTTTTTAAAAAAAACTATAATAAATTATAAATAAAAATTACCTGCTTTTATGAAAATGTAATTTTATTATGTCAAAACATAGCAAAGAACATAAGAAACAATACAAGGAAATAAATCAATCATATTTATATATTTGCGTTCGCAAATATATAAATATAATATTTAATATTATATAATATTAATATTTAAATATAAATATTTTCAATTCGGAATAATCAGATGATATTATGTTAGTAATTACACATAGTCCTATTATGCTGCCCGATTAGCACCTTATTATAATTTATTTCATTTTATTCAGAATAGAAAAACTGACCAGGGCCTTGTCAGAACCCTATTTTAAAT
>UCOK01010591.1:0-11586 GCA_900474325.1 Synergus umbraculus | reverse complement strand
GTATTAATAAAGGCAGACATTTTTAAGTCATTTTAGGTTATGTTCAGGTTTTCTCAACGGAAATGGATATTTTTACGTAAAAATCATCCAATTTTGATAAGGACTAACTAATCTCAACTATTTGAGGTTATGTTTGCGTTTTCTCATCGGAAATGGATATTTTTACGTAAAAATCATCCAATTTTGTTGAGGACAAACTAATCTTAACTATTTGAGGTTATGTTTGCGTTTTCTCAATAGAAATTGATATTTTTACGTAAAAATCATCCTCAAATCATCCGCAAACATAACCTCAAATAGTTGAGATTAGTTAGTCATCATAAAAATTGGATGATTTTTACGTAAAAATATCCATTTCCGATGAGAAAACACAAACATAACCTCAAATAGTTGAGATTAGTTAGTCCTCATACAAAATTGGATGATTTTTACATAAAAATATCCATTTCCGATGAGAAAACGGAAACATAACCTCAAATAGTTGAGATTAGTTAGTCCTTATCAAAATTGGATGATTTTTATGTAAAAATATCCATTTCCGTTGAGAAAAAGCAAACATAACCTCAAATAGTTGAGATTAGTTAGTCCCACGAAGTAACATAAGGAGTACGCACTCTATGGGTGCCGCTGAGAAAAATTGGCCCCGTGTTTTCTAACATTTTGAGAACTTTCTAGAACGCCCACATTTTAGCATTGCAAGCGCCCCTTGCGTGAAAAGCTAGTACTCATGTATGTTTACAAGCTTTTTTTATTTGGTTGTTTTTGTGAGTTTGCTTTTGTGTGAGTTGTGCATGTATAGCAGACGACAATATTCATGTTTACTAGCTTTTCACGCAAGGGGCGCTTAGAAAGCATGAGAAAACCGAAGTTCGAATCGTACATTTTCGGCTTGTACACGAAGTACAGTGGTCGTCATTCAATTTCTGTTTTGCGGCTCCCAAACGGTAAGTATGGTGGGGGTAAATTTCTAGCTCGATCTGAGAGCACTGCTTTAAACTTGGATAATTTTCCTTTAAGAGGTTATTCTACTTTATACGCTAAAAAAAGAGCTATTTTTTAACATTTTTTTTTTATTATATCATGAAAGATATGGAAATAAATATTTTTAGGTATAATAGAATATGTCTTAAACTACGTAAAAAAAATTATTTTTATTAACTTTATTTCATGTTTATATTAAAAATAATGGCCATGCGTAGGCTTCTCAAAATCAAAAGGGTAAACGGTACCAGGGAAATCTCAGTAATGGCTAGCTTAAAAAAAATCAAAATGGATTAGATTCAGTATGACAAATACTAGGTCTGTAACCTCTAATAATTAATATTTATGTAAAAATAACAAAATGGCGGACAACAATAAAAAAAAAAGAAAAAAAATTAATTTTTTTTCAGTGTTTTTTTATTAAACAAGTAGTAAAAATATTATATTTTAATATATTAGAGGTTACAGACCTAGTTCAAAATGTGTAGAATGTGTGCTTTAAATTTCATAAGGATCGGTCGAATAGTTTTCATAAAATCCTTGGTACCGTTTTAAAAAGGCTGTTTTGAGAAAAACGCGTTTAAAACAATAACAATGAAATAGAATAAATAAAAAAACAATGTTTTTACGTATTTTAAGACATGTTTTATCATACCTAAAAATATTTATATTCATATCTTTCATGACATACTAAAAAAAATGTTGAAAAATAGTTCTTTTTTATTAGCGTATAAAGTAGAATATCCCCTTAAAGTTGTAACTGTTTGCTTTACACTTTGGCACCGCACACGAAAATGGCATTTTCTTACTGATTGCACATTGCAGTGGATTTTGCGTAAAAGATTTTCAGTTTGTGGTTAGAAAACGTGTTTTGTTTACATACTTCAAAGTATTTCAAACCTACTCACTTTAAACCACGTGACACGGAAACTATTCTACTATAGTGCGCCATGTCGCGCAGTGGCAGGATTGCGAAACTTTTTGGCTTACGTAAGGGAACTTCCTCCATCATTTGAGTCCCCGGACCTGTGTATACGACCGTGGTATAAGCGGAATAATAGAATAAATATAACATGCAGTCAAATCAAGCATTTGAGGTTATGTTTCAACTGGACTGTGTAGATAATATACAATAACTCAATTGGTTTAATATTTTATACTATCTTATAATAACAATTATTTATTACTCACCCAAATATTTTTCATGTAAAACCGTCTATAAAGCGTTTAAACACAACGGACACAACGAACCATAAACAAAAAATGCGAAGATGCTTTGAATTATACTTTATAGAGATAAATAAATTATAAATAATTCATCTTGCAATCTAATTATCTTCTATATTTATTACATAATCTAGAAACCTATTTTTAATAACAATTTATACATATTAACATTATCATTTATTTCATTTTTTATTCGTAATTTAAAAGTTACCGCTATTGGACAAGTTTTTCTTACATTTTCCGAATGCGGAAAATGCTTCGTGTTAACAGGGTGTCGTGAAACGCCGAAACGTTTCGACACATCGGCGAGCGTTTAGTTTGACCATGAAGTAGTATAAGGAGAGCCAACGCCTGTGCAGTTGCTGGTGAAAAGCCGCCCCACAATCACTGTCGCTCTTCCTCTGAGTTTCATTTTGATAGCTACAAGAGCGCCACAGACGTGAAATGGAGGAATTACGAAGAAAATTTGAAATTCAAAAACATAACCTAAACTGTGCTTTATGCAATTGTATATGTTGTGGTTGTTTTCATGTTTTTTTAAATGAATAAAATGTAAATTTTTTTCGTGAATAACATTACAATTAATTAATTAAATTACACCTCCTGGTTTTGTGATGACCGTATACACAGGGAAACCTAACCTCAACAACACTATAGACGCACTCCACAGCAGACGACACTTCGTAGTTGTGATTTTTCATAAAAAGGGCGCTCTTGTAGCTATCAAAATGAAAATCCGAGGAAGAGCGACAGTGATTTGGGGCCAAGTCTAATACATGGCGTTGGGTCTCCTTATACTACTTCATGATTTTGACCTTAACTATGTATAAAATAAAATCGGTGTCTTTTCGTTTACATTCGCAAGCTTATTATTTTAACGCCTTTCAGTATATTGCTTTATGTATTTTATTAATTATGGTACATTTCAAAATAACTATCGAGTAGGAAAAATGTTTTTAAAATAGGGGAGAGGTGCTCACAGGGAGTCAGAAAAACTTCCAACTTTATAGGTGATCTGCCTAAAATTACTTGAATAAGATATATACATAGAATTGAAGTCTAATCCTTCCTGTGTTTAAAACTGGAAAAATAATACCCCTTTGATTAAGCATTTTAGAAAAAATCAACAATTTATAAAATGTGTCCTTTGAACATCGTTGTACCTTCCAGAGGACACAGATAATCACTCATTACATTCCATAAATAAAGCTTTGACTTACTTTTACTCGTTGATAAGTTTAATTATTTAGGTTATCATTTGCGAAAACTATCAAGGATGTCAAAGTATTTTATATTAATTACAAAATATATAATATTATAATGATCAGTTTTTAATGTTCAATTTCAGGTTAATTCCCTAATGAACGTTGTTTTCTTAAATGTCAATGATACCAACGCTATATATGCTTGGTTACTATATTACACTAAAATACCCGCTCAAGTATCTTTTATGTACTGCCAAGCTGTCAACCATTATAAAAAAAACCCTCGTGGTTTTTGACAACGTTAACCTCAATATTTTCAAAACAGAGTCTTAGTGATTACACAGGCACACAAAATTAATTAATCCGAGGTACTGCGGAAATCTTCTTGTCAAATATAAAATCTGAAGTTAAAAATACGAAAAGACATCAGCTTTTCTGTTCCCAACAAAAACTCCGTTAAGCCTCAAGTTCTGCACATATATGCGCTTTTTCCGTTAGGCTAGGGAAATTCTCAGGTACTTCAAAAAAATTCTAGTCAAATTTGAACTAAAAGCGACCTGAAATATGTAGGAACGATTTTTTTCCATTAACTTTTTAACTTCCATTTTCTAAAATTCACACTTTTACCCTAGGCTAGGGGAAAATAGTAGGATCTAGGGAAAATTCGAAGGCCGGATTCGGATTCAGAAGCTCAAAATCCATAAGAGTAGCTTTGTCACATGTAAAATTCAGACTACTTTTTTTTTGTGGGCCTGTGGAATCTAATATAAAAAAATTCCCTAGGCTAGGGAAAACCCGAGGTACTGCAAAAAACTTCTTGTTAGATATAAAAAGTACGGAAAGCCATCAGCTTTTCCGTGCACAAATAAAAGCTCCGTTAAGCCTCAAGTTTTGCACATTTATGCATTTTTTCCCCTAGGCGAGGGGAATTCTCAGGTAATTAACAAAAATTCTAAATTCAAATTTGAACTAAAAGCGACCCGAAATATGTAGGAACGATCTTGTACCATTAACTTTTACGAGGATAAATATAACTGTAACGGAACCTGAAAATTCTAAAATTCACACTTTTACCCTAGGCTAGGGGAAAACTGTAGGGTATAGGGAAAATTCTGAGCCCGGATTCGGATTCAGGAGGTCGAAATCTGTAAGGGTAGCATAGTCAGATCAAAAGTACAGACCACTTTTTTTTTTGTGTCCCTGTGTTATCTGTGTACCCGGCACATTGTTCACTAAATCTTGATATATTATTTAAAATCTAGGTTTAAACCCAATTTTTCCCTCAAATAGGATGAATATAATGATGACAAATTGTAAGTATATAAGTGGAAAACTTTTTAACAGCCCTGTTATTGCTTCCTCATAGGGGAAGCTTTGTTTTCGATACATTTTCTAATATTTTTAAAATCGTTTAATTAAACTTTCCTCACGTGATAAATGTCTAAAACAACATTCTAATCAATTGTCCGGATGTATGTGTGAGTGTGTGTGTGTGTGTGTATGGATGTCTCCATTTTTTGTCGTCCTATTAACTTAAAGACAGTTGTAGATAATTTGATGAAATTTGAAGGGTATATTGGCACCACCAATATCTCAAAACCTGCCGAAGAATTTTTCAAAATATTCAATTTTAAAAGTTTTATGTAGATTTTGAATTTTTGTAAAATTGATTTTTCGGCTATAACTTCTCAAAGAATGAAAATTCAATGCTTATGTAAGGAAAAGAAAGATTCCTTGCATCGAAACGAATCGATTGACCTGTATGATTAATGAATTTTATAACTGTGAGCACCTTTCCCCTAATTACAAATTAACGGTGTTGGAGCATTTTCAAACCACTAAAAATTAATGTAGACTTTACTCAAATCCGCCATTGTGTCCACATCTTAGCAATACGCGGTGTTTGAGGTCGCAAAAATGATGTGTTTGAAGTGTCGTTTTTTTTATCGACAATCTTTTGGTTGTACGACTGGGGCTATCTGCTTATTTTCTGCAAAAAGAAATTTGTTTGGCTAAAAAGTGAATTTTTACAAGTGAGGAGACGCAGGTTGAGGGGTGCGGGTAAACAGTACTTACATTTTGCCAAGTCCCTGTTCGAGCAAAAAAGGCACAAAACTTCACTCCAAGGGTGCTTCACTCACTCAGAAAAATTTTCCGAATCTCACTATGCACTTCAAAGTCCGAGCACTTACGAAAATCGTGTAAAAAAAGAAGTTTTATAAATCGCGTACTACACATGTGCTAGTTACATGAATAGTTACTGGACCTATCAGCTGTTTCTCAGGGTCGCCAATTTAACAGTAGTCTAATGGTAAATATAATGGTATATATAATGGTAAATTGGCGACCCTGCGAAACAGCTGACAGGTCCAGTAACTATTCAAGTACTATTCGGAAAATGTTTCTGAGTGAGTGACGCACCCTTGGAGTGAAGTTTTGTGCCTTTTTTGCTCGGACAGGGACTTGGCAAAATGTAAGTACTGTTTACCCGCACCCCTCAACCCGCGTCTCCTCACTTGTAAAAATTCACTTTTTAGCCAAACAAATTTCTTTTTGCAGAAAATAAGCAGATAGCCCTTGTCGTACAACCAAAAGATTGTCGATAAAAAAAACGACACTTCAAACACATCATTTTTGCGACCTCAAACACAGCGTATTGCTAAGATGTGAACCCAATGGCGGATTTTAAGGCATTCCACAGATTTTGCTATTTTTCTGTGTTTGTTTACATGTTTTCGTGAAATGCTGCAACAGGCTTAAATACAAATATTAATTTGTAATTATTTGAAAAAGATTTTCCATGAAAAGAAATGTTCAGTCAGGTTTACACTCCAGGATCTTGAAACTTATATTCTAGAATAATTAAGTTGACAACCCATTTTTAACCCTTATCTGCCACACTTCACGAAAATAACATAGCTGCCACACTGGGGCATTTCGTACTCCGCTGGATAAAAAATTGTGTTGCGAAACAACTATTGACTTTCTCGACTTCAAAATAATTTGCTAGTAATTTTTAAGAGTTATTTTAGAAGACTCACTGGATACATTTATGAAAAAAAATATTTAATATTAATAAAAAATGTTTATATGAAGTGGTAAAAATTGAATGGGGTCAAAAAACAAAAAATCCTGGGGCCAAATCGACCCCAGTGTGGCAGCTAACGGTATTATTATTATTATTATTATTATCCGCGGATATTAGGTTATACTATCTAGAGGGCTATCCTATCAGTTTTTGGCAAATGTTTGCATTTCAAGTTGTAGTAATTTAAATAAAAACATACACTCGACTCCCTCAAATTTCACCAAATTCCTTCCCTCTATAGTCAAATAAATTGCGCATGCGTATTTCGTATAAAATAATATTTTTCAGTACTTTAAACTGCGCGCTAATAACAACCAATCAGGTACCGCATGTCATGGCATGCGCAGTGATATCATCTGTTTAGTGAGAAAGATAATGGTGAAATTTGAGATGGTGAATTTTGAGGGGTTCGAGTGTAGACATAAACGTCTCGAAGGGCGCAACACGGAGCAAATTTTTTTTATAATAAATGGTTTACGCACTGCAAGATTTTAAAAAATCCTTAATTTTTTTTACTCTAGATGTATAAATACTTGTAACTGGAAAATTTTGCATATCATATCAAAATAAAAAAAATACGCATCTATTTTTTCGATCAAAGAACACAAAAGAAAATATTTCACTTGAAAAAAAATGTTCGATTGTAAATTTTGGCATGAATATTTTCAGGAATATTTTAAGGAATAGCAAACAATATAAAACAAATCTACAATTCTCACTTTTGTGTTACGAATTCAACAGGACTTTCCATAAATACTAAATCTACACGGCGGATTGACGTCCACCAGTCTACATGTTCTTAGAGTCAACCATTCGTACGAATGCCTTCATACAAAGGAAAGTACAATCAAGACTAGACACGAGACTCACGAGAAATGGATGCCGAATACCAATGACACTAATATTCACGGAAACGGTAATTGTTTCTATGAATAACGCATCATAGCATTATAAAGGTACCTTGTTGTTGATTTGTTAGGAAACGTAGTAAATCCATCAAATAAGAAAAGCATGTATATTTTAAACATCAACCTTCCTCAATAATACTTGCTTCATAGAATATTAATGCCTTTTAGAATTACTGAATTGTGTAAACCACTTTTATATTGATTTAAAATAATTTTTTTTATGATTAATCAAACACATAGGTATCTAATTTTCAAACATGCCTACCGAAAACGGGTACCGTGACGTTCAAAGATTTTTTTTGCATATAAAAAAAAAGTATTGCTCCAAAAAATTCTGTACAAATACTATAGTTTGAACCATGGTGCACCCATGGTGCATTTTGATTTTTGACCCAAGGATAAGAGAAAACGGGGGTAAATTGAAAACCTTAACAAAACCTCTCTTGGCCACTAATGGGATTTTGGTTGGAGGATTTTATTTCAAATGAATAATTTTCTAGTCATTTAAAGGCCTTAAGGTGTAAGATGGTAGGTATACATGTTCCATATTTTGGTTTCGCCATAATCTCAACTGACCACAAAATCACTAAATTCGAAAACCGGTGTTAGGTGGAAACTAGATAGCAATTTGCTTTAGAAAAAATCTTAGCGGATGTAATTAAAACGCTGCGATTTTCGCCAATCTAACTTCCGTCTAGTAAACTGGAATCGCGATTTCGGTCCGCCTGATTTCTGATTTCCTTAGAAGTTTGGTTCACTCCAAAATTTAGATAAGGGGAGATGAGGAGTTGAGAAAAGAGGCGCCGCGAGCTCAGCAGTGCTCGGCAGTATCGTATCCGAGTGGGAAGTTCTCTAAGCGGATAATTTTGTTAGTTGAACATCGTGGAGCCCGCCGAGCTCGCTTTACGAAAACTGGTACATACGGCCCTGACATGTTTTTCTACTCGATCTCCCGATAAATGTCTACTGATTAACCGAGATGCGACCAGAATCGCGATTCCATTGTATTTGCTTTAACAGTGTTCTTAAAATTTTGTAACTTATGGTAATTTCTGATTTAAGTAAGGAAAAGAACATTTTACACTAAACACCATCCTATTGATATGTTCACAGGATCATAGAATAGATTGAAACTATTGCTGTCAGAAACTATTACGATATTTTCAAAATATGTTTTTAGATATCGTAAAAAGGTCGCACATACTCACCTTGATATATTCTTTCTTTTGAATAACATGAAATGTTTACCATATGGCATCGTGAATGTTAGTGAGTAAGTTTAACTTTGGTATCTTAACATGACAGTTTGACGTACCCTCACGCATGGTAACACGGCGATGCGAGTGGTGCGAAATGAATCTTCCCCTTGGCATATGGCATGTGCTGTAGTCGTTGTACCTTTCACATTATAACGTCGTTGTTTGCAAAGAATGCAAGAAATCCAGACAGATCACGATTACAAAAACGTTATAAATATAAAAATTGTATTTCCAACTTGTATTCGCATTTATGGTGGACTTAAATATAATATTAATATGTTCATTTATACACATACTTACATTATGTATTTATATAACTAGTGCAATTATTAGCAAATAAATATTATATCCTTAACTAATATTTACACATCACAATTCGCGTATTTACAGAAATTAGATGTTTTTTTTTACAATAATTGAATAGTTTAATTTTTCTGTTTTATATTATTTGAAAAATAAATTATAAATCAGCCAAAAATAACTTCATAATTGTATATCTTTAATTTATTTTTGGGACACTTATTCGGAAACAATCCGGAATGAAATAAGTAGTGGGACGCTTCGGAATGCTTCGTAAAGAGTTATTGGGACATTCGGAAATGAATTGGTTTTAACCACCACTTTAAATTTAGATATAATTATTTATCTCGTAAATTTATACTTACGAGACTGATCGTGCGTGTTTCGTATTAGAAATATTTTGAGGTTAGTACGCTTACGTCATTAGGTTTACTGCTCACTTCATGCGTAATCAGTGGGTAAGCACGAAGTGAACAGTAAGGTAACGTTATGAAGTTGGCTGAAATGCATGTTCCTTTTAGAATAGGAAATTAATACTTTAAGGCCATGTAATATGTTATCCGAGAAGGAAGGATGAGTTCAAGAAAAGTTTAAAAATAAAAATGATTAATTGCGAAGAGTAGTGTTTGGAATTAAAAAAAAAGGTAATAAATGGAAAAATAAAGAGCAAAAGTAATTTTGGGAGCTACGACGGACAAGTGCATTTGTTGGCGCAAATGTTTATTATATATTTTTCAAATGGCTAGAATCAATCCCCTTATTTCAACTCTCTTTCGAGAGGTTATTTACTGTAAAAGATATTTTAAAAGTCAACAGACAATATAAAATCGCTGGAACTCACGCAAATAATTCCTTTCGTCAGTTGATACTTAGGATCTTTGGCAACCTCCATCTCTGCTTTGTTTCCCTTCGGTCACGTATTCGGTAGCTGTCGGCAGTGTATTAGGTGGAAATTGCAGTAGCCTTCTCAGCGAAAATCGGTGGAAATCGTATTGCCATTCAGCAATCTTTTCGTTAGTGAATGCCCGGCTGCCAGAGTGAATCTTTGTATTTTTTATATTATTATCTGTTATTATATAATATATATTATAGAGACCAACTCTGTTTGTATTACGTAATACTTTAACTTAGACGCATGCAAAAGTGTGGTTGTTTTTTAATATTTATGTCACGTGACTTTGCATTATAGAGAGAGTTGAGACGAATTTATCCCGTCAAAAAGGAAAAAGTATTTTCATTTAAAATGAATCTTAATATTATATATTTGTATTTTACATAAATTAGTTTCAATGATAAATTTTAAATTTGGTCAAACTGCTAAATTGCATAAACCACGGGACTGGGTTTGAGGTGAGGGGGGCAATATTCTAAATAATGCTAATCTAAAAACCGATCCGACGGGAGCACGGATCGAATGTCTTAAATCTGAATCCGGTATCCATTTGTCTCAATCAGATTAGGTTATAGGTCATTTCAAGGTCAAATCATGAAAAAATAATCAAATTTATTCAAATTATTATTCCAATATATTTTTTGGGTGACTGAATCCAAATTCTATGTCCGTTTGATCCGATAAGGTCAAATTGAAGCTCATTTCAAGGTCAAATGTGTTTATTCTGGCAAAAATGAATTTTTAACTTCAAATTCTGAAAGAACGAGAAAATTTACGTCTAGATATTCTGACGTAGTATATTTTGTACAACGCACATTCTTCTATTCTAACTTAACTTTAACTTAATCGCGATAAACTCCTAGTAAAGAGTGTTAGGTTGTTTGCACACAACCTGTCAGCTGATTGGAGCACATGAGCTCTCTAATAATCAGCTGATCATCAAGCAGCAATCCCGAACCTGGAAAACTGGATCACTTCCCGCGTGAAAAAAAGTTGCCTTGCTCAAGCATGGGAAAAGCTGGTTCAAAAATGGCTAAACATTGGTCTCGCATGGGATTGCAGAGTGGCTCAATCATTGCTCCTGACCACGAGCCATGCTACAACCAATGATCAATATCAAAATGAAATTTATCATTCTCAGAGTTTAACTTTAATAAAAACAACACTACTGAGTATTAAAATAGACAAACTATATGAATATGTACGGATAAAGATGCGAAAACCCCAAAAACTCCGACTTTCCTTGGAATTTGTTAACTTATGTATTTTGACGCGATCCCGAGTAGAAATTTTTCTGTGGCCCCGATCGGGCCCACATTAGGGGATCTCAAATCGGGGATGAAACACATGGCCCGACCAGGCCCAGACCTGGCCTGATCGGGCCGGGCGTTTCATCACCGGTCTGGGATAAATTTGGAAATTTCTACACCGGGCTGATTACGAATATGATAGTAAAAATTAGCGCAAATTTGTTTTTTACGGATAAAAATTCGAACAAACATAAAAACTATTATCTTTTACGTTAAAAAAATGTTTCAAACACACATTTTTTCTTTAAAACAATTTTTCGATGTGGGTAATATGTTTCCAGTTTCGTGTATATATAGGGTGTTTCGAGAGCTCTCTGTATACTTATACCTACAAAAACTAGACCGAAATTTAAGTCGAAAAGTCGGATAAAGAAATGCTTAAAAATGAGAATTTTTTAAACTAGAGAGCATTAAAG
>UCOK01010590.1:0-26426 GCA_900474325.1 Synergus umbraculus | reverse complement strand
CCTCTCTATCGTTGTCTAGCCTTGATTTTATAGTTCTTATGATATAATTTTATATTTTTCTTTATTAAAGTTAAATTTTGCTAGTTATAATTCAAATTCCTGAACTATTTTAAATAACTGTCCCAAGAAAGGATTAATAGTCAGTGAGGTTGCTTTATTTGTTTAAGTATATATATTATTTAAATATATTATACGATTATCTTTATTTGTTCTATTTCTTTTATTTTTTTGAGTGTAACTAGCATAATTCTATAGTTGTCCCAAGAAAGGACTGGCGCCCAAAATATGTTAATTTCCTTTATTTTATTTATCTTGTGCGTGGCTTAGAGGCCTAATTTCATTAAATAAAAAGCCACGTCACAGTTATAACACTTAAGAATATAAGTAACACTGACTTTAGAACTTAGAACAAATTGCAAGCCCGGTATGAATTAGACTTTGGCTTTTATAAGACTTCTCTGCTCGAGAGTGCAGAGAATAAAAATAAAAAAAAAATTAAAAAATAAAGAAATTATATTTATGCCCAATAAATTAGAAAAATAATATTAAATACTACATAATTTCCAATATGTACTAATAATCGAAAACTGAATGGGCAAACGTCTTCTTAAAACTCTGAAATTAAATTACAAACAGTTCTTTTCAGACCCAAGTTTTAAACTCAAAATTCCATTCTTCATTTTACTCAATGAAAATTATAAGTAAATATTTTATCGCTCTATACGCATATTTCTAGTTAAAAATTGATTAATTCTACAAAGGGAAAAAATTCGAAATTTAATATTTGTTGAGTAAAATGAAGAAATCGAATTTTTAGATTAGAACTTGGCACCTTTAAGGTTTTATAGTTTTCTACACATTATAATTATTTGTTTTTCTTCGCTGACCTGTATTTTTTTTTTCTTCATGTATAAGAAACATTTTAATAAAATTCTATGATTTGCGCAAGACACAAAAACAGACATAAAAAGATCGATGTCCAAAGAAGTTAGATAAGGCAAAAATTTCTTTTCAAGGATTCAGTCTATCCTAAGCTACAAAGCTAGACTATTCCGACAGAATATTTCGGAATATTTTTAAGTAATGCAAGATGCTTAATTACAATTGGAATATCCTCGAGATTATTATTTTTATTTTAATTATTAGTCTACATGAAACTTTTCAAGACACCAAGTGGCTTAGTGGCTTGTTTCAAGACAGAAAGAACAGTTTCCGTTCTTTTGAAACCATAATAATGCTTGATGACGAACCTAAAGGTGATGAAATGTTAAAAATTGCGAGAATTATCCTACAAGAAATTACAACTGAGACTCCGATTAGACTGATCAATTTTCTAGAAGAAGATCCCCGGGACTTTCGATCTTCAGTTGCTAGCAGAAGTTTCCACGAAACTACTCTGTTTCTGACAATCCAAGTTGAGAAGACGAATCCGGAAATTCCACTAAACTTTTTGATGGAAGTATCCAGATCATTTTCTCATCCAAGATGTTTGATGATCATCCTTCTCGATGGGAAAAGTGCCAGCAGAGAAGAATTGCTTCGCTTTGGATGGTCCAAGAACTTTTTAGACTTGACGATCTTAGAAGTAGTGTTGGTCTTGAATTCAGATCGAAATCTTATTTGGGAACATCATCAAAGCATCACAGTGATACATGAGTTCAATCCCTTCAATGACATCTACAGTAGAAAAAGTTACGCGAGAGAAAAATCGATCTTTCCAAATAAACTGCTCGACTTGAAGGGTAAGGAAATAAAAGTGGGCTCAACAAACTATCCTCCACTGATCAAAGTGAAACGTAATCAATCTGGCTATCCTCTTGAAGTTTCTGGAGTCCAAAAAAACATCTTGAATGTTCTCTCAAAGTTATTTAATTTCAGAGTTTCAGAAGTTCCAAATCCCACTGAATATTTAGGGAGATCCTCCTGCCAAAGAAGTGAAACCTCTGGTTTAATAAGGCAGCTTGTGCACAACGAAATTCAGTTGATAACAAATCAACTAGCACTGGCTTCCCAATGCAGTGAATATCCATTTGTGATTGGGTTTACTGGTGTAAGGGATCGTTTTCTCCCAATGGTACCAATTTTGAAATCGACGAAGGTGGAAATCTCCTTCACGAAAACATCACTTTACATGGGATTACTAACGTGTTTACTTGTGACCTTCATTTGGTTCTTCCTGCGTCTTTTAAGATTCGATAATCATTTTTGGTGTCTTCTACACTTTGTAGAAATGCTACTTGGAATTCCAGTTCCTCGAGATTTAAGAAAATTGTCGGAACGAATCGCCTTGTCTTTTATTCTGATTGGCTTCTGGCTATTCTCGACCACATTTTACTCAATTTTAACGGACATCAAGCTAGAAGTAAAGTCTGAGGAAAAATTTAATTCCTTGATGGATTTAGAGGCGTCCAACATAACACTGCTATCGGAAAAAGCACTTTGGAACATCATATCGAAGGCTGAGAATAGCGAGATAATAGAGGTTTTACTGAAAAAATTAGGCACGTATAACACACAAGAAGAATGCATTCAATTATTGATAATTTCGAAGAACGTCACATGCATCTTGATGGAACCGAAGATAAAAATGTTCCTTCAGAAGTACTTTGATGAAAACGATATTCCAGCCATGAAGGTCCTTGAGGAAAGTTTCTTGGAAACTGCACGCGTCGTGTTTCTGGAATCCAATTCGCCTTATGTTTACGAATTTGAAAGAGGCCTGCAAAAAATAACGGAATCTGGTATTATTGAAAAGTGGCATCAGCAATTCAAGCCTAAAGTTATAAAAGGGTCAAATTTGGTTTTCATGGAAAATTCGCCAGTATTGTTATTAAACCTGCTCTTGGTTCTCGTTACAGGATATACAATTTCATGCATTGCATTCCTTGGAGAGTTATTAGTCAAATTTCTTGAGATGCGCTTTCATTTCAAACTATCATTTTGTTAAGGGCGTTGGACCCAAGTGTTAAGCTCAAAATTCCATTCTCCATTTTACTCAACGAAAATTACAACTATATATTTTTTCGCTCTGTAGCACTAATCTTTCTTCAAATATAAGACTGCGTACAGAGCGAAAAAATATTTAGTTTCGATACGTTTTGCACAAGGTGAAGAATTCAATATCTAACTTGAAAATTCATTTTTTCAAAATTCAAATTTTCTTCTTAAAAAATATTGGTATTAAATATTTTTTCCCTCTGTACGCATAATTCTAGTTACAAATTGATTAATTCTACAAAGGAAAAAAATTCAAAATTTAATATTTGTTGAGTAAAATGAAGAAATCGAATTTTTAGATTAGAACTTGGCTCCAACACCCTTAAAGAATCAACACTATTCTAGCAAAAGCTTCGGATTGAAATTCATTCCAAATCAATCCGAATCATTTCGGAATTTGTAACCGAACCAAACAGTTATATTCTAATCTAATCCGAAGGAAATTTTCAATTCGAATAAATCCGAAACCCATTCAAAATCAATCCGAACCTTTAATCCGAATGAATCCGAATCAAGCCTCCAATGCGAATTAGATAGAATTAATCCGATCAATCAGAATGATTCTGAAAAATTCGGATCAGATTAATTCTGATTGGCGGATTGATTCAGATTAATTTTTAAGGGTCTTCGGATTAATTCCGATACATTTTCGGATTGAAAACTTCCTTCGGATAAGATCGGAATGAAATTGTTTGGTGTTGTATTATTTATGGATTATTATTATTATTATTTGTATTATTATTATTATTCTGTTATTTTTGTGTATACAATAATATCAATCACCTGTATAATTTGATGTAATAAAGCTTGTGAGAGGCGAGGGGACTCACATTAAAAAAGCACCCCGAGTTGTAAAAGGCGAGACAATTCAAAATAAATAAAAATATTTTAAATCGAAAATCTTATAAATTGTTATATGAAAAGACTGCTGATCACATATCTAATCAACTAAAATCGTTTGAAAAAAGAAATCGAAAAAAGTGACGACACTAATTTTGGTTTATTTATTTCGTATTTTTCAACAAAAAAAGTAGGGAATATTAATCCAAAATTAATCAAGAATAATTTTTTCACCGTCAATTTAATCGAGTTGGTTATACAATATTTTACTCTACTGTACAATCGTCTGCAATTACATATACATATATTATTTACATCTATATATTCTCTATTACATAACAGACATTCTTCCGAAAGTATTTCGAGCGTCGTATTGTTTTTTGGAAATTTATTTACAAATATTATGTCGAGTGCACAAAATCACATCTTAGGTCAATTTTAAACTAAATTCCTTCCTCTAATCCCGTCTTTTGTGGAAGAATTTTTTCTACGTATTAACTAGAATGGAATACATTTTTGGAATTTCAGTTTTTAATCGAAAAAATGACATATTCCTAATTCTTTGAATGATTCGATTACTTATAAAAATTTAAAAAGAAAAGTAAAAATAAAAATGATTTATTTTAAATCGACGCCAAAGACTGTGAACTTGATTTTAAAATATGAACTAAAAGTCTCTATAATTAAAAAATTTTTAATTAAAAAAAAAGTAGATCAAAGAAGAAAAGATGCTAATTAAAAATCAGAAAAATTTGTAAGATTTGTACATTCGACGATTAAAATAAAAGTTCATAAAAATCTCATTCTAAAATTATAAGTCGAAAATTGGGCGAGACAAACGAAATTTTCGGATCAGATTCAGAATGTTTTCTTATCGGCTAAAAACTGTATTTTTATACGATAACTCGTTATGCGTTATACAATACGCAATAAGTCTGAAGTTGTGGAAAAATTTGAGATTCAAGTACAAAGATCTATTTTAATCGCAGTTATCATAATATGCTATTCGTATATTCACTTGGAACCGAATAAGTTCCAATTACATTATAGTCTCATAACTGATAAATTATAATTACTTTTGGCCACTGACAAAAGCTCTGCTGAATTATTCATTAATTCATTACGAAATAAAAATATTTATGGGCCATGAAAAAATAATGTAAATCTTCTACGCTTGAAAACTGATGTAATTGAAAATTGTTTTTCTTTAGGGCGTAGGATGCAAATTCTAACTTCAAAATTTGTTTTCTTCATTTTACTTAACAAATATAACAACGATATATTTTTTCGCCCTGTATAAACATTTATATTAGCAAAAGGAATCGCGCTACCGAACAAAAAATATACCTGATTAAGTAAAACGAAGAAATCGATTTTTGAGCTTAGAACTTGCATTCAATACTCTTGAACGTTCTAATAATAAAATTTTAAAGCAATGACTAATATAAATAAATTTAAGAATCAATTTTTCGGTCTAAAAATCTCTTTTGGCACTCTGAAATTTATCGAACAAAGAAAATCATTCCTGAGTTCCAGGCTTGGACATGAAATTTATAATGAAGCTCCCCACAAATTTCAAGTTTCAATTTCAATCCGCTTTTAATTTTTTAAATATTACAATTTTAATTAATTTTAAAATTGCAGTATTCAAACAAAATACTAACTTCAATAACTTCAATAAGAAGAACGATATGTACTGATTTATCCTTTGTTATTCCAATGGTTTAAGTTTAATTATAGAAATTTTCAATTTCATATCTCAATAAATGAGGGTCCGGATTCTATAACCACGCATAAAATTTGCCTGACCGCATCAGGTCTCTCGAGTTGGCCCCTGATGTCTTCAAAATCAAATTCGAAAATAAAATTTTTTTAAATATATGGCACCACGAAAGTTCCTACAAAGCCATATAATTAAAAAATTTTATTTTCGAAATCGATTTTGAACACATCAGGGGCTAACTCGGGAGGTCTGAAGCGGCCAGGCGAATTTTATGCGTGGTTATAGAATCCGCACCCTCAAATTTAGAAGTAATGTTGTAGGAAAGAAATGTCGGTAAGGTAAAAGAGATCGGATAAGTAATATATGGCCTTAAGAGAAGCCATAAAACAATTTTCTATTCTTAAAATTATGTCAATATTTATGAGGAGCTTGATTACCATTTTTAATTGGATAAAATCTACAAACGACGAAATACATATGAGCTTATAAAAATCTATTTCACACAAAGGTGAATAAAATCTCTAGGCAGTAATATGGATTATAAGTGTCAAAAAATGTAGTAGAGAGCAAAAAATGTGTCGAAATCACTATATTCACCAAATCGTTTTTTTCATTTGGTCCGTAATCACTTTGCGACCCTAAATTTTCCATTAAATTCTACCTTTTATTGTGCATTTGGACGTATCATATGTACAATAACCGTACTCTCATTTGCACAGCATTTGGAATATTAAAATGCACTTATAACTAACCAACAAACACCGGATAAAAAAGTGTGCAAGTGTCTCACTTAATCTAAGAATCTAATTAAAAGATTCCAATTTGGAATGAAACACGTAGGGATATGGAAAGTTCGAGCTATTGAAATTAGTCGAGATACCCAAAGTTTGGTGTCTCAAAAATGTTTCGGTAATTCGAAAAAACTATCAAAAAGTACGAAAAGCTCGATAGCGACTCCATGTTTCGTGTTTTTTGCAATACTTAGAAATATTTTCACAATAAAACTCAATTGGAAGTTGAGGAAATAAAAAGAAAAGTGAGATTTAGAAGAAGTTGACAAGAACCTGCAGTCTAAGATCTAAATTACAATTCGCTAACTACGTTATATACACGAATGATATACAGAAACAAATCAAAAGTAAAACTTTGTCATGAAAAACACATACGTATAAAACAGATCAACAACGATAAAAATGAGTAAACGAGTACGGTAATATTGATCACGCGATAACGGAAAGTAAAGGGTACTTAAAATCTTTGGTAATATTTTAGGACTCCCAGGGCAAATCATTTTTCAATGCTCTCGAATTTAAATTGGTCTTTAAATTCGAAAGCAGTTAAATTAGACCCTTACTTATAAATAATTCCCCTAATAATTCTACTTATATTTTTCTTAAAAGGTAATCTTGTACTGCCTGAAAAAATTTTCCATGGTAAATTAGCCTCAGATTGGAAAAATTCTTGAATTAACACAGACTGGAGATTCCATGAGTGAGACTTTTTTCTAAAACAATGTGGAATTCGCTGAGTGGTTCGAGAATCTGAATTAGGAAAGTAAGCAAGGTCGGATTTCGAAGGAATGAGATTTCCTCGTACATTTCGACTGTGCTTCGAGCTTCGCTCATTGGACGAAGCATTGGGTGCAGCAGTTGTTCTCTGAAAAACAAAATAATAATAATAATAATTTTGTTAGCTTATCTTCAACTCGAAAATATTAGAATCGTTGTTTAATAAATCAAAATTGAAAGAGAAAAATTCGTAAATAATTACCTGGCTGAGAGGCAGACGAACAGCTGGAATTTTCCGTCTTTTCCGAGAGTCTGGCTAAAAGTGTTTATCTGATCAATCAAATGACAATAACAGCGTAAAATTGTGAACCTTTGACTACTTTCTAGCTGAGCTCTTCTGTCTCGGTGGAGTCTCTGCGAATATTGGTCCATTTCTTCGAGTAGGGACATTTCGAAATTTTCTTTTACACGCACTGAAAAAGAAAAAAATACTTTATAGATTTTGAAGAAAGTTTAAATTTCAAGGAAATAAAAATTAATAAAGAATTGGAAAAATTAAAAAAGATTTTAAAAAATTCGAAAGAAATAGAAACATTTCAAGAGAAATAGAAAGAATAAAACAAAATTCGAAATAAGTCAACATAATTCGAAGGAACTCTAGATATTTTGAAATAGTTGAAAAGAATTGAAAAGAAATAGAAGAAACTAAAAAGAATTTAAAAAGTAGGTTAAAAATACGTACAGAAATAATCCCAAACGAAGAAGTTTCGTCCAAATATTCTCTGGTTTTTAAATCCAAAGAGAAAGATTTGTTCTAAAGAAGGTACGAGACCACCCTCGCCACATAGCAAAGCCGTTAAGGATCCATCTTGAGGATCCCTTCTGTAATGGAATTTCACTATTGCGTTCACCGACTCTCCTAAAATTAAAATATAACTAAGAGAATATTTTTTTTTCAGAATTTTTGAATTTAAAATATTTCGAAAAGTTAAAACCGAATCAACGTGTAAGATAAGGGATAATCTATCTAAAAATATACTCAAAAAATTTGAACCATATCGGATAGGCAATGCAACTTAAATTTAGATAAATGTAGAAAAATAAATAAGGATTTTGAAAATTTTATAAGATTTCAAA
This sequence comes from Synergus umbraculus, assembly GCA_900474325.1. NCBI lineage: Eukaryota > Metazoa > Arthropoda > Insecta > Hymenoptera > Cynipidae > Synergus > Synergus umbraculus. Next base: position 18,221 of record UCOK01010590.1, on the reverse strand, counting down.
AAAGAATTTCAAGAATTTAAAAGAGAAAACGAGGTAATTTAGAAATTTAAATTTTCGTTATTTGAAAAATTTCAAGGGAAACTTTTTCAAAAAATATTAAAATTTTTTTTAGAAAATTCCACAGGATTAAAAAATATAAAAAATATTTTAAGAGATTTTATGGAGCTTCAAGGAGTTTCAAGAAATTTACAAGAATTTTGAAATATCCCGAATGAAATTCTTCAGTCACTTGAAATCCGTGCATTTCAGTTTTCAACCCACGAAATTGTTAGAACTTTCTTATTATAGAATCCATTGAAACATTCCGAAATTATTGAAAATCTTTTTAAATTTACTGAGATCCTACTTTGAATCCTTTGAAATTTGTTGTATAATCTTTGAAAATGCTTGGAAAATGCCAGAAATATTTTTAAATTGATGTTTCCTTATCGACATAGTTAAAAAAATGTTTCTTTGCTTATATTTTTGAAATTGAAAACATTTTAGGCCCGGAAATAATTACCCAGTAGATGCTGAAGTTCGTTTTGGGATAAAGTCGGTTTTCTTGGAATACTGGGAGATCTGCATCTTGGAGGTGTTGAACAAGATTCAACCAATTCCTCACTGTCGATACTTTTTGGTACAAGAGCTCCCACCAATAACCGTTCTGTTGAGCCATCGTCGATTCCTCTGCCAAGCCATCGTCCACAGGGAAATTTGAAAACGTGACCCGTAACTTCGTTTCGAACGACCAGATGTTCAACCATCCATTTCGGTGATATTCCAGTATTATCGTGACCTATCCGTAATGTCGAGAGCACTCCTATATTTTTGTGCTGAAAAATTGAAGAAAAAGTCATTAATTTAAGAGATAAATTTACAAGGTGGTCACAAGATTCAATTTTTCAATTTCCCTGACATTAAATACAAAGGGATCTAAAAAAATCAAGAAAAAAAAGGTATGTGAAATTTGAACTCGAAACTCTCTGGCTGAGATGAGAACTTTCTATTAGCTGCGAAAGTATTTGAAAACAAATTTTTCTCCCCTTTATATTAAAAAATTTTTTTAACTAACATGAAAAACAAATTCGAGCGCTCCTCTTGGAATAGGAATGGGTTTGGTTTCAGCGAGAGTTCCAGAAATGGCAATCCAACTATTGGCAGAAGTTGTAGCCGCGCTTGCCTTTCTGCTCGGAAAAATGACGACCCTGTAGGGCAACTTTGTAGATGGATAATTGTTGGTGAAACAGAAATAATCTACGGCGTTGAGAGTCAGCAGATGATAGAGAAACTGTTCTTTTTCTTCTTCAGAGCGCAGGAAAGCCGATCTTTTATATTGACTCCTGAAATAATTAAAAAATGGCTATTAATAAAATAAAACTTCAAAAAATAAATAAAAAAAAACACTGAAACATAAATTCTCGAATAAAGAAATTTAAGGAAAATAACAATTTTCGAAATACATATGTAATATCAATATTTAAAATAAACTTATTTTTCATTTAAAAATAAAAATCTCCGGTTTTCGTACCGCAACAATTCGGTATCGGCCAAAAGAGTCTTTAAATGTCGAGAGAGTAATTTCTTCTCGAGGGCAAGTCGCACCCAGGCTCTGGCGTAGCCGATGTGAGTTTTTATATCGGTCATCGCCTGGACGTTTCGGATATCGAAGATCAAGGACTCAGGAAGCGGTCTCAGTTGTTCGGGTCCAATTGATTTTCTTTCTCCTGGAGTTCTGCTTCTCTCAGTTCCTCTCGTCGGAGAAACGTCTGTCTCCAAGGCCAAATTCGATAAATCTAAGATTTCATAATAAAAATACTTAAATCAAGTTCCAATTTTTCTTCCACTATTATTTCGTTAAACACAATGCATTCAGACATTCAAAAATGAAAATCAAATCTAACAGGCAAATTTTACTAAAAAATCAAATTAAAAATGCTAAATCAAATTTTATTGATACTAAAACAAAATCAATTTAGTTCAAGCACTTTTAAGAAAATGGAAATTAATTTTTATATTTTAAATTTTGCATGCAACATGCTAATAGTTTTTCTAATATTTTCTGACGACTAATCAAAATATAATAATCATATTTTTAAGTTCGATCTCTTTATTTTAATCAATAAATTCAATAAATTCAAAAGAATGCAAGTCAAATAAAATACAATTTAAAATAATTTAAAGGAATTAAAAAGAATTGAAAAAGACAAATCTCAGAGAAATAAGAATAAATAATTCAAAACAGTTGGACACAATGAAATATAATTTTACCGAATTCAAATGAATTTCAAATAATTGAAAAGAATTCACAGTGAACAATACAAAAATTTTCAAAAGAATTGAAATGAATTCTAGTTAAATTAAAAGAACTGTAGAAATTATAGAATTTGCTATAAGTTTTGCTCTTTCGATTCAAAATTTAAACAATTTTAATCTAAAATTATCAGATTTTAAAATCTCTTCAATATTTAAATAAATAATTTAAATCAATTTTACCAGTAAGTTAAGGGTGTTGGATTCAAGTTCTACCCCAAAAATTCGATCTCTTCATTTTACTCAATAAAAATTATAACTAAGTAAAATAAAAAAAAATTGATTTTTATAATTAGAAATTGTATTCAAAATCCTTAAATTCAAGTTAACGTTAATAGAATTTATTAGGTAATCATAAAAGAAAATGAAAAAGTAGCCTTAAAGTTTAAAAAGTAAATTTATAATTTTTATGTGTTAAATAATTATTGCAATATTATTACTTGATATTTAGAAAAAAATATAATATAATCTGTAAATAAATGTTGGGATTAAAATTTCATTTAATACGAGAAAGTCTACGAAAGTCTAAGAAAATTGGTGAAATGAGAAGCATGCATGTATAAAATATATAATAGAGAGAATTTCAAGCAATACAAAACGAACATGCGAGTTAGCAAGTAAGGCAACAAAAAGACGCTCTTTGATTATAAATCCCTTTTCAATACACAGCTTCGTCATCTTGCATCTTGTGTTAAAGAATTTCAGGCAAAAAAACAAGACTTTCGGCAAGCCAAAGGCGACGGCTTACCATTGAAATTGTTCTTGATATACGAAGCAATTTTATAAATGTTTTTCTCCTTTAAGGATGAAACGAAACGATCCGTCAACCCAAAATAGTTAGTGGAGGCTTTCTTAGCTATTCGCAACAAAAATAACATAAATATACATACATAATTAACGAAAAAAAATTAAATGAATGAAAGTGAAGAAAATTAAATTAACTATTAAAGTAGATGAAATAATATAATTAGTATTAAATCAGAAAAAGTGGTAAATAAAGTATTAGGACAATATCGTTTTGCCGAAAAACCAAAATTCCGAATGTGAAAAATAAAGAAAAAATAATTCCAGAAAATTAAAATTCCCGAAAAATGTAAATTCTCGAATAAAATTAATATAACCGAAAATTTTTATTAATTAAACTATTTCAAATTCCCAAAAACTAAAATTTACGATAATAAAAAAAAATCTTTTCTTAAATGTTCAAAATTTTTGAAGAAAAATTAAAAAAAAAAGTTTTCTACGAAAATTTTAAACATTTAAGAATTTGTAAATTTAAATTTTTGGGAATTTGAATTTTCGGTATTTTTTTACATTTGGGATTTTGGTTTTTCGGCAAAAAGATGTTTTCCCCAAGAATTCAGTAAAAAACTTAAACATAGAGATGAGGAGCCAGTCACTTAAACAAAAAAGAGATTCAAATGCATTCAAATGAATTCTGAGGAAAACGAAAAAAAATCAATTCATGAACTCAAAGTTGGGTTAATTGTTTAATTTATTTAAAAAACAATTCATCCCAGATAAATTTGTTTGAATTATGTAGTTTTAAATCAGTTGGGTTGCTAATGAATTCAATTACTTTTAAACTTATTAAACTGTAATTACTGAAATTTATCCTTAAATTTATTTTGAATTCAGTTGAATTCGGCTTAAATTCACTGGGAAACTGAAAACATCTGACATTAAATATAATTTAAAGTAAATTCAATAGTGCTTAGCCCCTCAAATAGAGAAAAAATATACATATAATTCAGAGATTAAAATACAAATATTATGACGCAGAAAATTAGTTAAAGTAAAATTAAGAACCTGAAAGTAAATAAAGCAAAATTAGGAAATTAGAAAAGAATTAGATAAATTGATTTGGTAGAATTTTTTTCCATCGCCGTTAGCATTTTTGTAAAAAATTGTAGAAAGCAGTGCTGAACATTTAATAGTGCTAAGTGGATGCATAAATTAAAAAACTATAAAGAAACATTAATTACAATCTTTCTCTAAATTTAATATTTAAGCCTTTCAAAATAAAACAATTTCTAAATTGAACTACTCTATCGGTCAGAAAAATGGGTTCACCCTTTTAATTGCATCAAAGATTACACTTTTTTAAAGTAGGTTAAAAACTATTAAAATTCTGCTTAAAATGAAGGTATTGAAAAAACTTCAAATTTCAATGTTTAAATTTTTTAAAATGTTCACTATTTCGAAAGTTATTGATATTTTTCATAAGAAATAGAGATTGACTTTTTTATTAATACCTTCCTAAAAAATTGACAAAGTGACTTCATCCTGGGCAGAATTTTGATAGGTTTTAACTTAATTAAAAGAAAAAATGTAATCTTTAATGTAATGAAATTAAGAGAACTTAAGTGATCATCAAAAAAAAGGTGAACTCGCAATTCTGATTGGTAGCGTAATTTTAACTTTTAACAAAAATTTGATTCGTATAAAATCCAGTTTCCAAAACGAATGTTTTATACTATTTCCGAGGAGCGAGTTATATTTTCAATTTTCCTTTAATATATTCCTATATTTATTCCAAAAAATATTTAATTTAAGTACCATTCAAATTTTTATTATTTTTTTGGGGCTTTTTAGCTACAAACAGACTACACACTCAACTACAAAAAAATGTTCAATTTTGAGCAACGTACAATCCAGCCGCTTCCGAAGAACGCACCAAGCCAATGCTGCATTTCCAATTATTGCAACGTCATTAGTACACTTTTCATATTTAAAAATTGAAGTTTAAGAAATTTAAAAACAGAAATACTGATAAATAATTAGAGTATGCAAAACATTCAACACTTTCAGTTCTCGAAATTGGAAGAAAGCTTTGAGTTTCGAGATTTTTGCACTATCAAATTGCTAAGCATTAATAAAGTGATTTTACACAGAGAAGACAAGATCGGAACAAATAAAAAGTCGACTGATAATTTTTCCAATTATCAAACAAGTTCTTATTGGAAATATTTAATAATTTGATATGAATTTATATACACATTTCGATTTTATTGGAAAGGTTGACTAAAGTTATTCACTTCCTAATTAAGTACAGTGAAGTGAAATGAAATATAGATGATGTGTTTTTGAATTAGAGACAAAAATATTTGTTGATAAATAAAAATCCCTAAAAATACATTTAAAAAAAATATATTTTAGTGAACAAAATATATTCAAAAATAAAGATTTATGAACCTACCTGGCGAAAGAAAATTTGCATCCACTGCTTTAGAAGTGTCGTTACATTCGTCTAATTCCTGGTACGTAATAAGATGAGACCAAAGAGCACTTTTTCCTTGTTTATTTTGCAATCCATGGCTCCAAACTCGTTCGAGTAAATCACAAAGACTCGCGACTAAAGTGTTTTCTTCTACGTCGGAGAGCGATTCGCCTCCATGGCCCAAAGCGACTGCCTCTGATCCCATTTTTTCAACCAACATTCGCTTTGTTTTCGATTTACAGTCCTGTAAGAAAAAATGAGCAAAACTTTAGATCTAAATCTAATTTATAAATTCGAATTTCTCATTTTACTAAACAAGTATTATAATCAGATATTATTTCGCTCTGTAGTCCCATTTCTTTTACAAATAGAAATATGCATATACAGGATGTTTCTCGAGTTATCGGACAAATTGAAACTACAAATACTAGAGTAAAAACTAAGTCGAAAACTTCCATAAGAAACTTTTAAAATGCTTTTAAATTTTTACAAGAATCTTGCACAATTACCTTCAACAAAGTTTCAACGAAAGTCCAATTCGTTTGCGCAATGAGTGCGGGACTCATATCTGCGGAAAATTTCGTTTGAGGCCTTGGTGACTGAGTTTCTTGAGGTGTTGGTGGTTTTCCATTTGTCTCGAGCCCTTTCATTTTATACTTCCATTGAGTCTGTCCTCGTCTACTACTAGCCACAAAAAAGTTAAATTAGATATTTATTTTCAGGAAAATAACTCAAAATAATTCGAAAGAATTCAAAATAATTAAGAAGAGTTCAACGCAAAATGAAAATAATTTAAAATAAATAAAAATCGAGTCAAAAAATTCAAACTAGTATTTTAAAAAAGTTGCAAAAATGGATAAGAATTAAAGTGAATTCAAAAGAATTCGTCTAAATTTGAAAACTTTAGCAAAAACTTAGAACAACGAATTTAAATGATTAAAATATCTTAAAAAATAATTATCTGAATACAAAATAAATAGTTTTCTGAGATTTCTAAAACGAAATAAATTAAAAAGACAAAAATTAAGGATAATCACAAATAAATGGACTACATAAATGACTATAATTAATAATCCTTACCGGAGAATGCTGCGGATTGCGGGAAATGAAAATATCATATTATTCCTTCTCGGGGAATTTTTTGAATAAAAATATATATTTTTAAATCTAGGAAATATACCTTTGAGCTGGTTCTTTGTTGAGAGCCGTTCTATCGAGGAGAGGAAAACTTCTAAAATAAGCAGCTCTGTGCGGAACGATTTCAGTCGGAGGACTTGCTTCAAAGTCCACATTATTCAGCCTTTGTTCCAACGAAGTTTGTGTTTCCATTACGTTTGTACAGATTTCGTAACGTGGAGATCTAAGTATCCCTTCGCCAACTCTTTTCCTGAAAAATAGAAATTACATTAATGTAAAGATAACCTAAACTTAGTTCAAGGAGTCATAAATTTCACAACAAAATACTGAAAATAAAAGTTTCCGAGAAATAAATATTTATAAAAAAAAATTTTAATTCTAGAGATCACCGAAAAGTACCGCAAAATAAAATTATCGACACTGAAAAGTTCCCAACAAAATAAATATAGTTTTCTCTCCGTTATTATTTTAAAAAAGGGTTGTTTAGGAAATAAAAATTGTATATTTACAGTGTAGTAATATTTTTGAATTGAATGGAATAACTAAAAACTGAAAACATTTGACTCAAAAATGTTTTTAGGTACCTTAATTGTGAAATTCTCTGATCGAAAAGTCTGATATTGAAGTCCAATTCGTTCCAGGTCGACATCACTTTGCAATCAACGAGCGAAGCAAACATTTGAGTTTCCAGAAATCTCGACAAAAAGGGCAAATGTTGAGCAGGTTGATCCGACAGAAAAGTCGCCTTATCGAAAACGTGCAAACTATCTCTATTATTCAACCACTCGTCCTTGTCCTATAAAAAGAATAAAGAATCAATCAATACATATATATATATATAACATAAAAGGGACACAATCACCTGTTTTAAAAATATATCTTTATCAATAAATTTATATAGGTAAATCTACAACTGTACAAAGTAATTTATCTTTTTTTTTTACTAAATACTTTTTAAGTATGTTTCTGAAAAGTAGGAAATATTTCAAGAAAGCAGTTTTTCAAAATTAACGTAGATAAAAATGAGATATAGTTTTTGCATAATAGTTTAAATTGAAAAACTCTTTTATTTTTGAAAGCATTCATATATGAAAAATGTTATCTTTAATGGTTACAAATTAGAAATAAAAATATTTATTTTCTCACATTCTTTGAAAATAGTTTTATTTAAACACAGAAATAAGCAGATAAAATTAAAAGAGACTTGCCTGATTCGGTTGGATTACAAAATGCTCATAACTTGAAAAAAGTTGCACAAAACGATTCAAGAAAATTTCCCTAATCGCATTATTGAAAATAAGCGTTTCTTGATATTCTTCTGAAGGCGTAAGAACTTTGTGCTTCGTCGTGTTTTCTACTGAATCGATATCATCCAGAGTAACTCCTGTGAAAAATTAATTTTACAGAATTGTACATTAAAATTAGCAATTGGAATATTAATAAACTTATTTCAGAATCTCTCGAGATTTGAAAAGTAAGTAAATTCAAACGAGACATTTTCATTTCAATAAACTAAAAGACAAGTTTCCGAATCGAAACAAAGAAAAAATTGTTTTAATAGATGAAAAAAAATAAGTAAAATATTTTAGTTCGACGAAAATTTCTTTGGTTTCATAAAGTATCATAAGTCTTTGAGCTTTAAAATTTCAAGTACTTAAAATTGTGCAATTAGTAATTGAAACCAGATCAATTTAATTCAAAATTTAAAGTAACTGTATAGGTTTTCCTATATAAGAAAGATCATACGTATCGATAATCGAAAAGTGTAACGCTGAAATGCGTGGACCCGATTTCCTTATTGGTCAATACAGTTCGTGACGTGTCGTATATCGATAATCGAGGCCGACGCGGGAAATTTTAAATCTTTATATTGTACAAAATCGCTTAAATTAAAAATAAATTCATCCCGCGCGCGAAAAGAGCGCGTTCTGTCTCGTTATATTAAAAAGTAGACAAATTTCCTTTCAAAATATACTATTACTGTAATTTTTTAGTTCTTTTTTTATACCTGTCCGTTTGACGATATCTACAATTCTTTGCAACGCGTCTGATTGGATTGGAGGTTCAGGCCTGTCCCAATCAAGAACATCGTGTAACGAATGTTTTCTACGTGGAAGATGAAATCCAGAACCAGGAAGCGTTAAACTACTCGTCATGATATCACCATTAAGGTAATTCATAACCATGTCAGTCCTGAAAATAAAATTAAACAATTATCATAATCATAAGTTTCTTGGATCAGTTCTAATTTCAAAATTTCATCTCTTCATTTTATTTAACTAATATTATAATTAGATATTTTTTTCGCTCTATAAATCATTTTGTAAGTACATAAATACAATTATTATTATTTCTTAGTAAAATAAACAGATCAAATTTTGAAATAGCATTTCGAACTCTTCGTTTTATGCAAAAAATATTAAAATTAAAAGTTTTTCTATTCTGTAGCCATACATCTATTTTGTAAAAAATATGTCTATAGAGCGAAAATACATCTAGTCCTATTAATTCTTGAGCAAAATGAAGAGGTAGAATTTTAAATTTTAAAACCAACCAACACTTAATAAAAAATGTAGAGAAGAAAAAATTAAAACATATTAGAAACAAATAAGAACAAAGTTTCAAGGTAAGTTTCGTTAATAAAGATTAATTTTTAAAGCAAGCAATAATAAGTCTAAAGTTCAATTTCTTTTAGACAAAATGTAAGCTATTTAAAAATTCTGTTAGAAAATACTAATATATTTAAAACATCTAAAAAAATTGTACTTACTTTTCCGAATGAGGTACTTTGTATTTGTTTAAAAGAGATCGAATCTCAGCAATAAATTGCATTTTATGTGGGAAAACAGGCAATTCTTCAGGAAACTGACTGGTTTGTTTGTCAACATCCACATAACACAAATTTGCCTAAAAAAGAATAACACATTGTTATGAAAATCGCAAAACAAAACAAAAGGATTTCAAAATTAAAAATATATAGTAAAAAGTCTCACCTCGCTTGCAATTTTCAAAATTCCACCTTCGCTCTGAGCATGCAGTCCCATAATAAAGGGCACGGGAGCATCTAAAAAATGATAAAGACTTGCAGGCAGAATGGGGACGTAGACGTGCTGCCAAGTAAAAGGAAAAAGAAGAGCAGTGATGCACTCAGAGACGACCATGAGTTTGTGAAAATCGGCACTCCTCAGTAGAACCTGATTTTCCAAAAGGACGCAGGTGAACAATTGAATAACACAATCTACTCCCAGCCACGAGAACATGTCCTTTATAGCATAATCTAGAAGGGGAAGATCGTGAGAAAGGGATGGTTGATAAATTACGAGATCCAAAGGTGATTTCGCTGGTTCATCATTAGGAACGAAAAATTTTAATGATTTCCCCGGAAGAGGTACAGGAACATTGTAGAGAAGATTATAGACGTAGGATTCCAAACTCAGTCCAGGCCCCGGATGTCTAGGTACACACCTATTGAAGAACACAAATAATAAAAATAATTGTTAACTTTTTTTGAATAACTGAAATCTTAAAAGACTTTCAAATACATCAAATATAAAAAATATACGGTTTCTAAGTTTTCTTCGGAACAAAACCAATTACCGACCAGTGGTAATACCTACACTCGGTAATACCTACAGTTGATAATGAAGATTCATGTAACAGAAAATTTTGAGCTGGTATGTACGTGTTCTGTCATATCAATCGAGTACATAGTCTACTTTAATATCTTTGAAATCACTTTACACTTAATCGGTAATGTAGATTCCTACAACGACTGTTCACTAAGGCAGTTAATTAGAAGTTTCTTGGCGATACTATCGTTAGTAGGTGAGGTAAATCACTGTTATTTCAAATAAAATATGATTTGTTGTGGAAATCTGCAATATCATCTGTAGATAATACCGACTATTGGTAACTGGTTCTGTTATTATATGATGGGAATTTTTACTGCAGTCTGATATTCTTCTTTCTTTAAGGGCATGTGTTACTTACCATATGAGCAAGTTTTTAAACCCAGTTTTATATAATTTTTTTGAAAATGTAAAAATTGTAGAAATAAAACCGGGTTTAAAAACTTGCTCATATGGTAAGTAACACATGCCCTTAAGGTTCTAAATTTTTGATATAGTATATTTTTAATAATTTTTTTTATTGATTATTATATTTATTTATTACTTACTTGTAAAGATTTGTAAGAAAGGTTCGAGATGCATGAAGGTAGGGTTGTTGGCACAGCAAAGATATCGATTTTGTTACAAATAATTTGTCTTTTGTAGAGTCATAATACGCGAGCGCTGCGCCAGGTGAGTGAGCCGACAGTTTAAAGTGTCTTGGCAGTGACCTTGTGTTGTGACCTTCTTGACCTTTCTTCTGACTAGAAAGAAAACTCTCAATTTCTTCATCGTCACTCCTATAAAATATTTACCAAAAAAAAAAAGAAAAAAAAACGAAACAAAAAAAAAAAAAAAAGAAAGAAAAATATAACAAATTAATGAACAAATTAAAAAACGAAAGAAATAGAAGTAAACCTAGATTTTAGATTGATAATTTTGAAACAGTATTTCTTTGTCAAAAATGAAAAAAATATTAATAATATAATATTATTATATAAATAATAAATAATAATAGTTTTTATAAAATACAATAAAACAATACATTACATCTAAAAAATATTTGGAATTACATTGGACTATTGAGGAATCAACATTTTTGAATTTATGGAATAATAAATAAAGTAAAAGTTGTCCAATATTACATTTAAAGTATTACAGAACCCATTTCCGGCAGTTAGTAATACAGTAATAATCAACATCATCAGTCGGTAAAGTAAATCACTACTATGTCACCTGACGCACAATATATGAAAGAATTCAGCATTCCCGGCTGGGGTTAATACCGTCTGTAGGTAATGGGTTCTATTCCGAGCTATTTTCTTCTAAAGATACGAAATTAAAAAGTGGTATTTCTCAAAAGCTCAACAACGTTAATTCCTTATCAGAATTCTTTTGTATACCATAAAAATGTGTTAAAAAAGGTTTTTCAGTAAAATTTCACAAAAAATTTATTTTAAATTTTCTTACGCATTTGATGTGTTATTTTGACCGCTGCTTAGTTCTGTGATATGCATCGCCTGTAAAGTTTGCATGGCAGCGCAAATTTTCCGATTCCGCAATTCTTCGTAGAATACGAGACTGAAACCATATGTTCTGTGTCCGTCTTCTTTTGTGAGAACGAAGGAGTGAAATGTTGGTTCGACTGAATGTTTTTGGGTACGAAATCTGAGGCCACTGGGGAGACACAACTAAAAGAAAAAGAGAAAAAATAAATTCATTGAGTTAATAAAATTGTTAATTAATTATTAATTGTTTATTAATTATTTTCTGAATTAAATTTTTTAAAAATTTATATATGTAGAAAAAAAATTCCTACCATGCAGACAGCGTGTTCGTCGAATGGATTCCATGGTACAGAATCCGGATAATGTCCTAAAACTTTGCTTTTGTACGCTCTATCCAAAGGTGTGCTGTGCAAAGAGTCTCCTAAAATGAAAAAAATACCAATATTGAAAATTTGATTTAAATTTGACTTAAATTATTAGAACTACATATATTTTCACTCGGCTATAGACACATATACTCTATTCTAAAATAAAAGTGTGCCTATATATAGAGCAAAAAAGTGTTTAATCTTAATACTTCCTACTTAAAACAAAGAGTTCAAACCGCAAAATTCAGTGTTTAATTTGACACAAAAAATATTAAAATTAGAGACTTTTTTGCTCTCACGGTGTAATTTTCTCCATTGCAATATAACAATTTACTTAAAAACTATATTTTTTCACTTTTTAAATAATTTTTAAGAATTCCAATTTTAAGAAAAAAAAAATTATTAGCGCATTTAAAATAATTTATAGAGATTTGATGGGATTTCAAGCTTTCTTTTAAAGGATTTGAAAATAATAACAAAAGATTTTAAGATATTTGACAAAAGTTGCAAGTGTCAAACAAAAATAATAGTGGGACTGTTCCTGGATTTAAATTCTTGCAAAGTATAAGATATTCTGGCTTTGTATACATGATTCTAATTAAAAACTGAGTACCTCTGCAGAGAGAAAAAAATATTTAATTATAATATTCGTTAAGTGAAATGAAAAAATCGAATGTGAGATTAAAACTTGGATTTTAATTCGCAAAAAAAAAATATATATATATTTTACATAATATTCCGGACGATTTACTTTCAGACAATCGATTTCCATAAAAAAACCTTTGGAACCCGGCCAGCTAGATTGAAGAGATAGAGTTATAGTCATAGACGGGAGAAAAATATCAAAACCTTAGAAATCCTTCCAAGACTCTTTTTCCCTCGTCCGCTCTTTACTTTACTTTTACTGCAACCCCTATTTCGTCAAACATTGGCTCCCGATTCTGACGAGGGAGATGATTTCTTTCTGCAGCTGCCTATGGATCAACGTGTCTTCAAGTGACGAGGGAAAAAATTAGAATTAGAGCCACGTCGGCAAGTTGTTATTGAACGCGGTGTATCGCACAGAACTCGACCTGAATGGGCCTGTTGTCGACTTTTGGCACAACTCCAAGTGCAGCAAAGTATCCTTAAAGAGTTTCCGGTATTTTTTCAAGAGCAATTCATCCACATATGGAAAACAGTAGTTTCTTAGCGGGCACGAAATTTAAAAACGTTTTTAGGACGTAAAGTTTACAGGGTGGTCACCACAAGATTCAATTTTTCAATTTCCCTGACACTTCGACTTTTTCCTAAATTTCAGACAAACCCTGACAGAAAAATATTTTAAATACGAATAAATTTTCAATAATAATAGTCTTGAATTATTTCAAAAATTTCGTATATCACTTTTGAAATTTAAAATCACTTCACAACATTTAACATTCGTAAAAATCCCTCGAATTTACAACAACTTTTGAAAAGATCTCTTAAAATTCATTGGAATTTCTTGAAATTCTTAGAAACATCTTAAAATTCCACAAAATCCCTTCAAATTTGTTAATATTTCATGAGATCCTTTCAATTTTCACTAATCTTTTAAAAATTCCTCAAAATCCTTTGAACTAGTTTAATTTCCAATAAAAACTTCAAAATTTTTTTAAATTCCAAAAATCTCTTAAAATTTCCTGTAATCTTTCAAAATTCCATAAAATATTTTCAGAATCTCTGAAAATGCACAAAAATTTCTTAAAATTATTGGAAACCTATTGAAATCCCTTAAAATTCGCTGAAATCTTTTAGAATTGCTAAAAACATCTTTAAATATCTTAAAATCCCACTATATAATATTTAAAATTTTATACAATCCTATACAATTATTTAACAAAATCGTTTAGAAATCATAAAAATGTCGTGAAATTCTTTGAAATTCCCTAAAAAGCATTAAAATCTCTAAAAAAAACTCCTAAAATTAAAAATCTGACAAAATATTGCAAAAATCAAAAATGACTTGAATTTTTTTTTAATTCTATGAGGACTATTAAAATTCCTTAAAATCATTTTTAAAATGTTAACATTACTTACAATTTTTACAAGCTTTTTAAAATCCTTTAGAATTCCACGCAAAACTTTAAAATCCCATAAAATTTAAGTAAAGATTTCTTCAAATTCTTGAAAGTGTTTTGAAATTCCTTAAACTTCTATTCAAAATATTTTATAAATCATAAAAATTTTGTGAATTCCTTTAAAATTCCATGAGGAAAATTTAAATTCTTTAAAATTATTTTAAAATAATTAAAATTTCTTAAAATTCTTATATGCCTTTTAAATTCCACGGGAACAATTATAATTCCTTAAAACCTCTTAAAATTCTTACAACTTTCTTAAGTTCCTTTATAATTCCACGAAAACCTTTAAATCCCTTAAAATACGTAAAAAAATTTTATAATTTTTAAAAACTTTGGTTTAAAAGACGTTTTTATAAATTCCAAAAAAAACGTCATAAGTCAGACCAAAACAATCATTGATTTTATCTGAATAATCGTCAGTTTTCATTGAATAATCGCGCTGTATATAATCATACAATGAATAATCAGTAGTTTTTACTAAATATTTAAAACATTTGATTGATTAATCAGTGACTTTGACCAAGTAATCAATAATTTTTCACCAATTCTTCAGTGGTTTTTATTTAATAATCAGTGATTATTTTCTGACTAATCGATAGCACTAACCGAATAATCTTTATTTTTTACTGATTAATCAGTGAATTTGACTAATTAATGATCCTTTAAGTTCCTTACTGATTTGATTTCTTACTAATTAAAATATAAAAGGAACACTACTTAACTAAAGCTAACAGTTAATTACGTTGAACTAATCAGTAGTAAAATTTAACTAATTCAGATCTACAGATTCAATTATCAAGAAATGCAATTTAAATTGGTTTCTCAATGTATAATTTGCCTGCACTTGTTCGGCCAAAAAGATACTCATTGCATGTAGAAGCAAAATCGATACTTTCACTGTCATGGCTAAACTTTTTTCACATTAGTTTACTATCCGCTCGATTACTTCGGCAACTTCGTTACTTTCATTCCATTCGATACTTTGCTACATTTTTATCTTTTATAACTCGAGAATTTCAAGTTTCCACGATTTCTTTTTTTATTGCCATTTTAAAACTTTAAAAATCACATAAATTGACAAGGTATTTTATGTATGACGTGTGTGAAAATCAGCCTCTCCCCAACAGCTCGATGCACGAGTAAGTTTCTCCCCTCTGTATGATGTCATCATTTGGGGTCATTCATACGAGAAGGGTTCGACTTTTAAGTACTCTCTTTAGAGGGCGGAAATGTACTCAAAATTAGTTTAAGGCGCAACCAATTGGTTACGTATCGCAAAGTGCCAGATCCGTTTAAAAGGCGAGGCAATTGTTCCTTAAGAAACACTTTCTCCACCTCGAGCCTTATTTTCGTGATCAAATTCTAATTAAGAGGAATTATAGATTCCTTTTTGGTCAGATGAGTTCCTGAGAGTGGCAAGAATGCTCCTCGTTTAAAAAAAATTATTTTTTTTCATTGAGTCGATTTTTAGTACGTTTAGACCATTTTTTTGTAAAAAAAAAAAAATAATGGCGATTGTAATTTTTCCATTTCAAAAGGAGTTCACAGGCCTTTCCTAGAGAAGAATTTAAAAGCTTGGAAATTAAGTCGACTCTTTGTGAAATTGTTCAAGTGGGAACGAAACGAGACTGCAAGTCACATTGCTTCCTATCTAATTCCGCAATATCTGCATCGTCTAACCACAGGCAGAGACTTGGCAGCGTAATTAGTGTAAAAGATGGTGCCCGCAGATCTTAAATAAATAATTACCCTGCATTGTCCGGAAGCTTCTAGAGTGCAGAGTACAAGGACCGTATCAATGCTGTTGACATCGACTTTGATCTTATCGTAACAGAATCTCTCTTTACACAAACTATTTTTGGACACAATATTAATTACAGGGAGTCTACTAAATTTTGCCCATGACGCTCCAGACAATTCCCGTATTTTTCCCTCTTACGATATATAAAATCGTTATAAAATGTAGAGTGGGTTAGGACATCCGTAATTTTCTCCATTGTAATATTACAATTTACTTAAGACCATGTAAGACTTACTCGATCCCTACCTTACTGAAATTTTTTTCTCTGCAACGCTACGTCTACATTTATTGAGATATCGAATTGAAAATTTCTAAAATTGAAGCTAAAGCATTAAGGTACGTTTATCCAGG
Organism: Synergus umbraculus; assembly: GCA_900474325.1. Classification (NCBI taxonomy): domain Eukaryota; kingdom Metazoa; phylum Arthropoda; class Insecta; order Hymenoptera; family Cynipidae; genus Synergus; species Synergus umbraculus. The sequence goes on along the minus strand of UCOK01010590.1, from coordinate 1,831 downwards.
CCTAAATATTGACATTTATGAACAAAAATTTTTTTTCATTTTTACAAAAATTTAAGACCAGATAGGCGTCCGTTAGCATATTTTCTTCAATTTTGGAAATTTTCAATTTCATATCTCACTAAATGTAGACGTGACGTTGCAGAGAAAAAAATATCAATAAACCAGGGATCAGGTAAGTCTTACATGGCCTTAAGCCGACTTAAAAATATTTACAGGATTTTAAAGAATTTGAAGAAAAGATTTCAAAACTTGCTTCAAATTCTTTGAAATCTTTTAAAATCCCTTAAGTTTTTTTTACTTCTATGAATTTCATTCAAAATTTTTAAAATCCCTTGAAAACATTGAAAATTTCGGAAAATCAAGTTGAAATCACTTGAAGTTTTTGATTTATTAAAATATTTTTTAAAGTAAACATTTTTCACGAATTTTATTTTCATACCTTTATTTCTCTTTTTGCATGTTATTTTTATTTTCTTTCGCATGGCAATTAAGTCTCCAAGGCAACGAGTGTTTTACTAAAGAAAAGAAAATTGAAAAGAAGATTTATTTTCCACAATGACGGTCAGCTCTGTGCTTATCGAGATCAGTGACAAGCAAAATCCGATCTCACCCTCCTGGTTGTGAACTGATATGAATATCTCAGTTTCTCAATCTAGATTAATTCACAGAAAATTACCTCGTTTATACTCTCTCCCTAAGGAGCTTCCAATCTCAAATTGCATTCGGTGAGCCTCAATATGAACCGTAATAAAATAATAAAATAATGTACAAAAGAAAATAAAAAAATTTTGTGATACCAACACCATAAAGTTTAAAACATACTATGCTTTTTTGATTGGTAACGCTTCAGAACCAATCGTCAGCGCTTCTTTCCCTCCACTTGTGCTTTTAATTGTTTGCGAAGTATAGTAAAATCTACTATATGAGTTAACTAGCAATTATTTAATTTAAATTAATTAATTTCTCGTTTTTGCTCACCTTTTGCTGGTAGAAAATATAATTTAGAATTTTTAATTCTTAAAATATAAAATTTGTGTAATTCTTTATCCAATTTCAGGAATCTCCATAAGTCTCATAAAATTCCTTATAAAATGCCTTTATTAGCCGTCAAAATTTCGCATTCAATGAGCACTTTGCTTCCTGTAAGCAAATATGATTTGAAGTTTTATTCAAAAAATTAATTTTCGAAAATTACAATAAAGCATAACTTTCTTATTTTTTTATAAAATGCATTAATCTTTTAGGTGAATTGATTCGTCTAGACACAAAGAATCTTCATTTTCTTTATATCAGCTTTAAATTTTAATTACTTCAGAAATTATAGTCGAAAAATTACTTTTTTAAAAATACAATTAACCATAACTTTCTTATTTTTCAATTAAATGAATTAATCTTACAGGTCAATCGATTCGTCTCGACATAAAGAATATTCAATTTCCTTACGTCAACTCAAAATTTTGATTATTTGAAAATATAGAGCGAAAAATTAACTTTCAAAATTATAAATAAACATAACTTCCTCATTTTTTAAATGAAATGCATTAATAATATAGGTCAATCGATTCGTCTCGATGAAAGGAATCTTCATTTCCCTTACACTAGCTTTAAATTTTCAATATTTGAGAAATTATAGTGGAAAAATGAATTTTATGAAAATTATAAAAGTACATAAAACTTTTAAAATGAAATATTTTGTTAAACCCTTGTAAGAAATTCAACTAGGTATATAGTGGAATAACTATGCAAAATTTCATCAATTTATCTCTACGCGTTTTCAAGAAATTGCTGGATCGTGACACACATGCACACACACACACATACACACATACAT
>UCOK01010589.1:0-31184 GCA_900474325.1 Synergus umbraculus | reverse complement strand
GTTCAGACATTGTTAAATTTGTAAAAGAAATTTAAATAAAAAAAATGGTTTTAAAGATACAATAAAGATATATTTTTTGAAGTACATTTCTCACTGTTTTAATTAAATTAATTTACCTTAGAGTTATTTATATAATTAGCTTTGTAATATTTATTTTTAAAAAATCTGTAAGCCATATAGGTTACAGTCATATAGGTTAAACTATAACCAAAATTGGTTAAAGGGGTAAACCTAGGTTCTCTCGCTATAACCCGATCCGATTCTCCTCACAGGGACCTTAGTTTTTAAGCGTTACAATTTCATTAGGCCCTGACTATTTTCCTGACCAGAGCCTGACTAAATATAGGGAAACTGGCCCGGACCCTATCAAATACGAATCTGAATTTCCACACGGGAACTGCAGTCCGGACAATTCACCTACCAGTTTCATTCTGCTCTAATCGGAAAAAGTTTTCAATCCGAATCAATCCGATGTGCATTAAAAATCAATCCGTATGAATCCGGTCAATCAGATTTAAAGTTCGGATTAAAGGTTCAGAATGATTTTGATGGGCTTCGGATTCATTCGAATTGAAAACTCCCTTCGGATTTGATTGGAATGAAGTTCAATCCGCTCTCTAAATCTGAATTAGTAGAAATTTTACTAATCCAATTAGTAACGACGTTTTTGACTGTTAAATTAGTAATTTTTTGATATTCTACTAAATGAAATGATTAGATTTATGTACTAATTCAATGAGTAGAAATCAATTGGAAACTTATCTAAATTATTAATTTTTTAAATACTGTCTGGTGGTTCTTGAATTTTAAAAGTTTAAAGTGAAATTTGGTGTTCCGTTGACTTAAGATAACTTTAAATTTACCATTTAAAATAGTACCCAAGAACACATTTATACTGTTAGAAATATATTGAAAATTCAACTACTTTTGGTTGAATATTCTTTCAGCTACGGTAATTGTATAAAACTTCAACTAAAGTAATTGAAGTTTTTTTTCCAGAGTGTACCAATTCATTTAGTAGTATCATTACTAATTCCTTTAGTAACTACATCTACTAAAGCAGGGTGTCTACTGTTTCTTCAAAAAAAAAAAATTCCAGGACTTTTCCAGGTTTTCCAGGACAAAAAATAGATTTTTCCCGGTATTGTTTTGATTAATACAATTAATTTTATTTAAAAATTAATACGTATAATTCTCAATTTATATAATTGTTTATAAATGATAAAAAAAAATACAAATACGTCCCCCCCCCCAAAAAAGGAAAAATAATTGTGTTGTTCGTTAATGAAAATAAAGTAATTGAAACATACGCACTTATGATAAATTCGAAGATCATTATACGTGTCGGTAAAGCAAAAAACAAGTCAAAAAACCTATTTTTCTTTAAGGGAATAACAATTCCAGGACCATGAGCATTATTCAAGGACTTTTCCAGGTAAACAAATCCACACTATATGAATTAGTAGAAAACTACTACCAAATAGTAGTTTTTTACTAATTCAGATTTAGAGAGCGAAACTTCGTCTAGGGAATGAAACTGTTTGAATCAGATACAAATTCCTGAATGATTCGAGATAAATTTGCATTCCCAGACTTTCAGCAGAGGGATCTGCAGTTACGGCTATTTTCATTGGGAGGGCGAAGGTCTTACTACAAGGAACTGATAGGCATAAGGAAGCTCAAGAAGGATGAATGAAAAAGAGTCCTGGAGAAAGGACGGTTAGGGTTGTTGGCGGAAGGTTGGCGTCAATAATACCGTAGTGACGTAATCCTTTTGGAGGTTCGTTATTGGAGGATGTGTCATCCAATGGGGAGGGGTCGATACGGCAGCTGGGTGGCGGTAGCGCGCGCTCTCGAAAGCAAGGTCTAGCTCTGGAGTGATAGAGTCTAGCTCACTCCACGGCTCCACCAGCACAAGCTCCTACACAAGCTTCACCAGCGGTTTCGCGAGCATCGTCAATGCGCCGGTGAGTCCCCGGCGACCGGACCTGATCCAAAGAAACGAGAAACAGAATCGAGAAGGGAGAGCCGGAGAGAATAAGAAAGAGAGTGAAAGAGAAAGGGAATACATTGGAGAAAGAGAACAAGATAACGGTTGAGCTTCGCTCACTGGTGCAGAGCGTGTGGCGTCAGTTATTCGGCTCAACGCTCAACTGCCAGTTGATGTTCCAAAGCGCGCCGCTCTTGTAATAATTTAACACTCGTGTTTCCTCCTGCGAACTTGACAGCGTTTAAGTCACGCGCGAAATCCTTCCGAAGACAATCAATCAATGATAATGACATTCCCTGCAACGAGACCAATAATCATCACGTGAAACTAATCGGCATCAGTGTTAATCGTCCTTTGATTAGGAGTTTACTATCGACTGGTTCGCGTTGGAGCGCAAGCTCCCTTACATTGTGATTTGGATTAAGTGCCGGAAAAGACGGACCCTTCGATGTAAGTATTGTTATACTGTTGATGCACTTATTTCATTGGCGAACCTCTAGGTACAATGCTCGTTAGAGTGTTTTTAATTGAGAAAAGAGCGCTTCTTGAGACATACGTGCTCAAGGGTCGAGTATTCTTTTTCTGATGAACCGGCAAAACTGACACGACATGCGTTCCTGGGGTACTTTAGGGTGACTTTTTCCTTGCCGCGCTTTCCCAATTGGAAATAGAGAATCTTGTTACTTGAGAAATGAACTGGAATCGTGAATTATTGATCATCAAAGATCTCTTACACTTTTCTTGCTGATCACGTATCTCAAGGGATTTCCCGGATATCCCCTTTCGGTTCGAGGGAAAATGGACTTCCTTTCACGGAAACGAAGTCCTTTATGGCACTGAACATCTGAGCAAAAATGAGTTTGATGTGTGCAGCTTTTGTTACCTGCAAAAGGCATCTGCGATGTTATTCTAACATTGTGCATTCATGTTTGAGATACTTGATAGAAATAACGACTGATACTATATGAGCGCGACCTTAGAATTATCGACGTATAAGTTTTTACCTATTAGTTTATTCTGCAATGCAAAATTGACCTACAGTCTGGAGTACTACTATCACCCTTGGGAATTACTATAGATATTACTATTACTATAGCTAAAACCAGTTACAAATCTTTTGATTAAACGTCGAAAAGTCGACTTTTGATATCATCATGTAACACGTGATGTTTACAAATAACTTTACTAATAACGAACTTTACTTATAACTCACGGTGACCAGTGACAAAAGACCTGCGAAGGCTACTTCCGCCTTTTATTTACACAATCAAAGATCCCAAGTTATATCTCTTCATAAATATTGAAAAAAAGCTGACAACTTTTAGCCCGAGTTTCAGCTGGCTGAGTAATCGCTAAAGCAAGTCTAGGAATCAGGATCTGCTAAATTATATATTATTAAAGAAAAGTGTGTCAGGCAGAAATGTGTTCAGATTTAAATGCGTGTTATTCAATACTTCGGAGTATTTCTCTCTCAATCTATTTCTAAGGCTAATGCGATCAAATGTTGCAATATTAAATTACAATTACAGAACTGTAATAACTATTATTACTCAATTTGACTTTCCTACATTTCCGGATTTCTCTTCAATACACGAAAATAAGTAAAAAGGCAATAATAACGTGGATTTCATTTATATACGGACAATATAAATCTGATTATCTGAATGAGGTAGGATATAAATTACTCTCAAGGGTCTGATTGTCAAATCTTCAAATAAAACACTTGTGTAACGTACTTCACGTGTCTATTTAAATACGGACACGTTAAAAGGATGATTGGCATCAAAGACCCTGAATTTGCTGTTTATTTTTAACCTCACGTCATCTCTGGTGCATTAAATTTGGTGATAATGTCACTCACGACAGTTTTCGAAGAATAGTCTATTTTTTCTAAGCAAGACAATTCGGCAATTAAAACATCTTTCATATATCGCTCTTCATTCACACTGAGATAAATGAACGTATATACAGTATCTAGTATCAGATAAAATCTAATTATAAAGCATGTTATTAATAATTATAACATGAACCATAATTATTCCTGCGCTATTAGCTTGAAACTTGGTAAAATGATTGCAATTATTTTCAAGACTCATAAAATATCTTGAGGCTATGGCAGCACTTTCCATTCCTGGCTGATAATCATAGTCCCGTCATTATTTATAAAAGTGTTAAACAAAGCCGATAAATGATCATTTTCCCTCACGATTTCACATATATTTTCTCAGGATAGCTTATTTCAAAACTCCCAGGACGCTTTGTGACATTTGTTGAGCGCGAAATTCCAAAAACATAAAAAGCAACAATAAGAATCGTGCCGTGGGGACGCGTGAGGAAAACAGCGACAGGATGCGTTGTTCGGAGATGAAAAGATGAAAAAAGAATCTCCCTCAGGTAACATCAGTCCCCCCACTAATTCCGGCTGTTATTTGCGGTAGTGTGTTACAGTTTGCCCCTCTGCAGTGCGTATACCTGCCCAAAAGGTCGATTCTAAAGGCCAATGCCTTCCTACATCTCCAGAAATAATGCAGAAACAGGCAGAAAACAGTATAAATATCCTACGAATAATATTCCGGTATGATAAATGCGTGTGCACTGATGTGCTCCAGGACCATTCAGAAAATTCCCGTTATCTTGCTTATTCTGTACAACAAGACACTCGTTACATAATTGTATTCAGAGAAATATTTCTTTGTTCTCGCGATCCCGTAAACGAAGGTCAAATAATGTTTGAATCGAAACATCTTGACATAAATCACATGCTAGCAGATATTGCCTCGTTATCTATTTCTTCGGTTCTCTGAACTCGAATCGTATGCCTCCTATTCAAATTAACATCTCAGATTTTCTATGATGGACCGGATGATGATTTCATGTGACCGGGACTCTATTGATTGATATTTTTTATTTTTTTTTATATATAAAACGTACGTTGGCTTTATAATGCACTCTGTCCGTCTATTACTAGTCTTTTGCATCGATTTCAATAGAAGATTTTGTTGAATTTGAAAAAAGATTTCGTATAGAATTTTGATTAATTGTTTACGGTAGCATCTCCGATTATCAACTTTTTTTGCAGACTCCAAGTGGGTCTTTAACGGTACGGCTATGAAATTAAATTTTAGACCGCGTCGAGATGAAGATTTCAAGTGGAATAACAATCTGAAGTACAGTTATGTTTTGCCAAGTGATTAATTCACTCTGGGCAGTGGCAATGCTAAAAAAATGAAACTGGTCTTGTTCACTACATCCATATGACTCGAACATCAAGGCCGATCAATTTAAATGAAACCGATCACGTGACCCCGGCAGATTCCCCGAGTGCGGAAACTGTCTCGAGTAACCTTGGTAACAAATATTGCTTCATTACCACATGTGCACGAAAAAGAATAATCAAAAGAAAATAATCGTCATTAAGAAAAACATAAGTCTTTTATGAATAATATACGTATTGAAATTAGGGATATTTATGATCATGTGAAATTTCGTATAGAACAGCAATGTCTTTTATAATGCTAATGATCAGGCAGTTTATTACATGAATACAAACATGTCCATGAACATGTCTTCCTGAAATCTGTTATCTTATTCTTATTCTATACGTATATGTATAATTGTTGTATACACTGTACATAGATGCTCTGCAATCAATTTACTCGTAAAACTCCGGCAACACAGGTGCAATCATTAAGAAATTATAATAGCGGCGCACTTGATGCGCCATCAGTGCACGTTGCTTATTAAGTAATAGATCCCCATTCGGTATATATGAATCGACCCCGATAAGCTTAATAAATGTGACATCATTATCACCAAGTTATAGCCCGGCTTTTAAACCATACGCTCTGATTTCCACGCTGCAATTGCCGCGTCATTCGACTTTCCAAGCCGTCTTTTCAAAAGAGTACGAGGCGCCACAGATACTTATGTTGGATGAGATGAGAGAAATACTTTAGATGAAGAGACTATTTTCACTCGAGAGAAAATCTAAAGTTATCGTTTTGATCTGTAACGGTGTTCATTTCATATGAAAAGCGGTATCAACATATTTAGACACAAAAGACTGATACATTATAGGATCATTATGTTGCAGATTAAACTGATAGATTCAGATTTATTTTTTGTTCTATTAATTTGTTTTTTTTTTGTTCTATTAACTTTAAATTGCATGACAAGATTCTCAGATGATGTAATTCTAATTCCCAAGTTTATCCTTCCGCGTGGTTTAAGAGAAATTGCTCCGCTGTCGGGGCTGCAACAAATGCTGCTAAAACCCATTTACCTAGCTAATGGAACAACCAGATATGTATACGTATAAGCTGGACACATAAAGTAACTCTTATGTAGGGTAAATGTTACGCCAGTATAAAGTCGCGACATTATAAAGTGGCGACGGTTATGCCAACTACAACAGAAGTCCGAGAAAAAATATGAAATATCTCAGGAACAAGATTTCTCCGTATTCTAAGTTTCAAACCACTTTAGCCTCTCGAAAGCCCAAGATTTGTCCGAAGGACATGTTTATTTAAATAATCTATTTCCATTCGCGATACTTTTGTGCTCGCTTTTCTAAGCTGCTCCCAAACGAAATGTTCAATAGCATAAACTCGATCAATATCCCTTCTAAGGATAAAAATCAACTTCGAGACTAGTCGTCCGATTCGAAAATAAAACTTGTATCCTTGGTCAATCGCTACTGCGACTTTTCTCGTAAATTTTCAATTTCATTCGATGGATGACGCTGTTAAAAACTTTAGAATAGAGCCAGAGGCGGTCCATTCACAGCACATCTTTTCAACGCAACACTGGCAGGTAGTCCACCCTATACATCCTATAATTCATTGTATTCAGTATAAGCAATATAGTATATAAAGTATACGAATGTGTAGAGTATGGTGTCTCCCCTAATCGAAGTGGGAATCGCACATGTCTGCTGTATATAACGAAATCTTTCAATCCGGCGATGTTTAATTCATCTTTTAGGTAAATCAAGTCTAGAACAGATTTAAATCCTAAGACACTGGACGAATCTTCTAAGCCATAAAGTCCAAGGTCTGAATATCAAGTATGTGTACATATGCCGCAAAAAAATTCTATTTTGCGAAATTGCCGAGTTGACATTTGTTGACCGCATTCCGAACTCCACAATTTGCTTACGCTGCAAACTGATTATTGGCAAAGCCAGTTTTGTAATTACCGATTTAATAATTCACAGACTTCACAGCACGAAATACGAAAACAGGGGAAATAGGGTGATCTTCTCAGAAAAATGGAGGATCATTAAGGGAACGAATATTTAGGGGAATAGTTGAAACTTCTTCAGGGATTTTATTGATTCATTCCGTACATTAGTGGAAAATGAGAAAAAAGGGAATTTTCTGAAAAATAGGGAATGATGATGACTTTTTTTCATCAGGGAAATGTATGAAGTGTACTTCTAACTGAGGAATAAATCAGTACATCACAGAATCAATAAAACTCGGCAAACGAGTTGTAAGAAGTACTTTGTAAAAGTAGTCTCTGCGTGTGTGTGTATAAATCCATGTGAGAATTAATCGCGTGCGGTGAAGGAGATACGGGCCTTACATAATAAAAAGATATATCTATGTTAACTGCATTTCTTGGAATAGCCGATAAAATTACGATTCTTGAGTGCGTACATAGTACAAACGTGTGTACTAGGTCGGAAGCATTGCATTTCTTTACTTCTCTCAGATGAAAGGGTAATTGACAAGGTTAAGTTCCATCATCTGTCTCAGTTGCGTACGTTATTCTCTCACTATAGGTTCTTCGCGGTCAAGCAAATTATTCTTTTCACGTAGCGGTCATTACCACCTATAATAAACGCGAGTCGGTTACATATCCAATATAATTGCCTTCAATCCCAGGGATCCGAAATAAAATCTGAGTCACTGTTTCAAAACAGGTTGATGATACAAACATACGAATTATTTCACATGAATCATAGGATCTAAGGGACTTTAACTTAAATTGAGGAGTCAGAGGACATGACGTAAGCTAATGAAAACTGTCAATACGGGAACTGCACTTGAATTCCTAAAGCTTAATTTTCAGCTATCAGCGGGATACTATTATGACATCAGTGCAAATTGTAGAGGTCTCATAAAATTTCCGATGCATATTGTCCCTTCAATGAGGGCATATCAATTCTAAAGAAAAATTGTTAAATTCCATGACGTTTTCACAATAAACGTCAGTTTACATTTATCGATAAATTATAATGGAAATTTTTAACAATGCAGCTAAAATTTATGTCGCAAATCAATAAGAAATTTTTCCACGAAAGTTAAAGATAGCCCATATTGATTCAGATGGAACATGTGCGGAATAAAATTGATCTGAGCGCAAACTTGGAAAAAAGCGTGTTATTCCTGTTTAAACACGTGCTAAGAATTGAGTGTGTGGGATATGAGATATGAGAGGGAAGTTGGCTCAAAGAGTTTTTTATGGCCACCAAGTCCCGAAGTAATCAAGGCGAAGTATCCCTTCGCTCATTCTCTCTCGTCTCCTCTCTTTAAATATTTAAAATCCGAGTAAACGACTAGCGAAAGGAAGGAAAACAATTGTTTTACTCGAGATGCGTGCGTATTGCGTATCCTTTCACGTAAACTTGGTCGCGCACATGCGTGCCAAGAAGCGTGACCACAATACGAAAGTACTTCTCGATTTAAGGCTGGTGCAGGGGGTTATCATGGTAACGCTGTACGCTGACAGTGCAAGCGACAAAAATCGATACAACCCTCATTTGATATGCTGCACCGAGGGCATGGCCTATCTGTTGAGGACTTTCTCGTACGGCATGCCAATATGAATGACGTTTTGCGCTACGTGACCGAGAAGATCCTGAGAGCTGCGCTGGCATTCTTCTCTGACATATGAGAACTAGGACGTCACAACAAAAGAGAATTGCAAGCTTCACAGCACAAAATGCCCTCAAAACTGGGAAAATAAAGATGATTTTTTCACAAAAGTGAGGGCATAGTAGGAGAATGAAATATTTTCTATGAAATTAATACAGATACTGAATTAACTTTCATTTGAAACGCTTTGTTTTTTAGAAGATACATTTTCAATGAAATATATTCTTCCAATTAAAAATAACAATTAAAAGATTCTTTAAAAAAATACAAGATTCAATTTTTGACATTTCCTTGACTTTCAGACAAATTTCCCTGACAGAAAAAGTACGAAAAATGCAAAATGCAAATGAAAACCCTTAAATCTTATTAATTGTTTTAAAATTCCTTAAAATCTCTTAAAATTTCCTACAATCCTTCAAAATCCCACAAAATCTTTTAAGAATCTCTTAAAATATTTCGAAATTCCGTGAGGAACTTTAATATCTTATAAAATGCGACAAAATCTCTTAAAATTATTGAAAACTTATAGAAATCCCTTAAAAATTGTTAAAGTTTTTTTTTGAAATTCCTAGAAAAATCTTTAAATTCCTTAAAATTATTCTAAAAAAAGCGTTTTAATGTTTTTGAAAACCTCTTGAAATTCCATAAAATTCTACAAAATCTTGTGAAAGTCATAAAAATCTCATGAAATCCTTCAAAATTCCATGAGGAACATTAAAATCTCTTAAAACTACTTTTAAAAATCAAAATTTCTTCAAATTCTTACAAGCTTTTTAAAATCCTTTAAAATCCCACAAGAACACCCAGAAAAAATGTTTCTTTAAATAAAATAAACGTATATTTGCTAAAGAGCCAAAGAAAAAATATGTTTTCAGTAAAATTTATTTGATTCAAAGATATTTTTTCTTTGATTTTTTGTATTCAAAGAAAAAATATTTTTGAATCATATAAATTTTATGTAATTCAAAGATATTTTTTCTTTTGCTCTGTAGCAAATATACGTTTATTTGATTCAAACAAACTTTTTTTCTGGGTGAAACTTGAAAATTCCCTAAACTTTCTTAAAAATCTCTTCAAATTTCATGTAGTCCTTGAAAATTCCACTAAATCTTTCAAATATTGTACAAATCTCTTGGAATCATTAGAAATCCAAAGAATTTCAAAGAATGCCCAGAAATTCTTTATAATCCTTCGAAATCCCTGGAAATTTCCTAAAATATGTGAAATAAACTATAAAATCTATATCTTTAATACGACAGAAATAACATAGTTAAAATAATTAACAATTTCTATTTTCCCTGACGTTTTCCTGACATGTGGCCACTCTGATACAGAATTATTGTCAATAAAAAGCAATCAATATGAAACTGTTTCCAGTTTAAAACTAATCAATACAAAGAGAGTCATTCATTTAAATGTTCAGAACATTTCAGTCATAATTGTCAAAGAGAAAGTTCAAGTTTTCAAATACTAAAATAACGTAATTTCCAAAATGACGTAGGACGTTTACGCCTTTTTTAAAAAATTATGATTTTATTACTGAATTGATAGCAAAGTCCGGGAAACTCCATTAGCTAATAGATTTCTTTGGTCTGCCGACAAGTAAATTACGTGTCATATAATTGTATGTGGTTTCATTAAAACCGATGGGCCCTGCTCATTTAATTTAAACTTGCGTAAACCTTCAGCATATTGAAATTAATTAGAACTGGTTTTTCAAATGCCACGTAGAGTATTAAACTGATACGATTTTTCAAAACCTTCGTCTTTATTTCTTCCACGACTCGGAGCATTTTTTCATACAATTATATCTGAAAACATCTTGCAATTTCGCTTCATTGCGTTTGCACTTTTCTAGAAAGACTTGCCCTACTGACCTTCACTGTCATAAGCTTTTACGATCTTGTCGCCTGGAATTTTCTTAATTGAGAGCGGTATTAACCCATCTTGCTAGGAACTACATAATGCTCTACACTCTACAGTCTACACTCTACAGACTACACTCTACAGTCTACAAGGACAATCCGACAGAGCGTCGCGGTCTCAAAGGGAGAAAGGATAGAGAGGAAATGGCCTACTTCCCTCATCGATTCTTCCCGAGGAGAAGTACCACCTACAGTCTGAAAATAAAGCGGAACTGTTTGTACCCTTTCACGGTTCAGTCTTTTCCTTCGATCCACCTCAACTTCCGTCAGATAGTGAACATCGAAAGTGAAATCCAATCGATGAAACTGAGAAATTAGTACTGAACAATGTGTCTTCAAGTTTACAGAAAAGAAAACTTGATAGCTCAACGTTTAGCAGGAAAAGAACGAAGGAATTTATAAAGCTCGATTTATTCAAGTTGATGATGTAGGAGCTGGAATATTTTCCAGCTCGAAAGGGACAGGAATTTAAAAAGAGGAAAAAAATGCAAGAGTTCGTTCAAGTGGTTCGCACTCTCATTAGGGACGGTCACGTTCATGCTTCTGAGACCACGGATAATCCAGAGAACACGATATTTTAAAGCTAGCTAGTTTAGTCTTGAAATAAAAAATTCCTGAAGACTTAGAAAATTCTGGAAACTTAATGTCTGTATAACTTAATTAATGGTTGTATATGACTAAATGAGTTTCAAGATTAAACTCCAGGGGAGGAAGATCGTAATATTGATCTCAGGGTGAAATCAGTGGAAGGCTTATTCCGCTTATTGCGACACGAGAGGTTCGTGCACATTTACTCGATTAGTGACCGTCTAGACGCGCATGAAGTGTACTCCGAGCATTCATCTTTATTCATTAAATCAACAAGGCTTAAGATAATTTTCCGGGTATAAATGTTTTCCATTGTCGAGCGTTTGTTTTCATTCAATTAGTCATAATATTTTTATATACTTCTCGAGTCTCTGCTATTTTTAAAAGGATGAATCGATTTTCTGAGAGCTGGTAAACTTTGATGTACCTCTTTCTTTGGGAGAAAGGTTTTTCTTCTGGGAGGAAGTTTTTTTGCGTCGGACCCTTTTTTACGATTTTGGGTTGCTTATAAAAAAAGGATGACAATTCAATATGCTTCGATTTATAAGAAAGTGAAATTAAATATCCTTTTCCCGAAATAACAGAGAGATGAGTCGTATTTGTTCAATTTTCGTTACTTGCAGCTGCAGATGTTTGCCTCTCGAGCGAAATAACATAAGAAAATTCACCTATTTTGTTAAATTGAATTCTCAGCTGAAAAAGCAGGTGAAAAAAAAAAGATAAATAGGGAAAATACAGTGAAGCCTGTAATTACGTAAAACACATCACCTAAAATAAGGATGACGTAAGACAGGTCTTGATGATTTCAGCATACATATATTTGAACAGGTTTTTACAAACGTGATACTGGACTCAGTCTAAAAATACTCGAGAGAAACAAAGACAATTTATGCATAAACATGAAAAATAAACTGGTGTCGATAAGGATTGTAAACCGGTTAGAAGAGCACTTCGTTATTTAAGCACTTGTCACGTTTCATTTTGTCCTCGCTGCAATACCTTTAGTATTTTACTTCCTCATAAAAAATGTCGGTAAACATTAATTTTTCGTAAACTCAGAGTTCTCGGAAATGTGAAAACAGGTCTCTAAAGAGGTGATTAACGATTTAATTAATGGAAATGATTAACTATACCGAGTTGCAATCAAGTGGGTGAACTAGATCTTTCTTTGAGTTGATGATTGAAATTGATATGTTGATATTCATCATGATCATTCAAGCGTTCAGACACATCCTCCACAAACCAAGTTCAGCGAAAGGATAACACTTTTTTAACAACTGTTTCCTACAACTGGGGTGTCGCAAATTTACAATAGGAAACAAACAATGGCCACTTCCGTGTAATTATCAAATACCTGCAGGAAATTTGCAGGGCTAATAATAGATGCAGTTAGCCAACATAAGAATTCAGAAAAAATTGTCAATTGCGTTTAATTTACAGGATCATCAATTTGATCCGATCCTTTGAATATTTGAGTTGTCAGTCAAAAAAGATGAATTTTCAACTGAAAGGTGTAATTTTCAAAAACAAAATAGTTTAATTTTCAACCAAACCAACAATGGCCACTTCCGTTTAATTATGAACTACCAGCCGGAAACTTGCAGGCTAATAATAGATAGCCAGCAAAAAATTCAGAAGAAATCGTCATTACGTGAAGTGAGAAAAGCATTTAAAGTATATCAGATTTTCTCCGAATTTTCCTGACAAGCCTTCCGGAAACGGATATGCCACACACGCCGTTATGGCGATCAAAAGTAGGCATCCTTCCGTGATACCAAGAAGTAACTGGCTGTGCAAACGATGCTATGAGTCGTGACGGCCTTGCGGTAAAATCGTTCCGGATCACAAAACTCACTTTTGCAAGGTACACGAACGCGATATTAGCAACACCAGGGAACATCGACACCAAGGAAACGATGCACGACGATCAACAGCATGAAAATCGCTGCCAGAAGTCCGTATCAGGCGTTTAAATCAGTGCCAAAATGGCTCTGCGAAAAAAAACCTCTCGACAATCGACCGCCGCGGCAAAAAGAGGAAACATTAATAGTCTAATAAAATAAAAGAACTTGATAACTGCAGCACGAGACTGAAAAATCGTTCGGCGAGGTAGAGGTCAATGTCTTTGTCATGCATAAGGCATATAAAAGAAAAAAAGGCATATAAGGAACGAAATAAAGTTTGATTCATTTCCTAAAATTACTGCAACGTGTAATTTGTAACTGAAATAGAAAAAAAGGGAAAAAAATTTATGATTTTTTAAAAATTGGACTGTATTTAAAGATATGTTAATGAATCTGTTCGTCACGCAAGATTATACTCACGGGTTTAAAAACTGGGTAAATAGCGTGATTTTTCACGAAAATAGGGCAATATAGGGGAATAAATTATTTTTAATAGAACTAATAAAGATACTATATATTGAATTAAAGTAGAAACACTTTATTTCAAGTTTTTTTGAATATTTTTTATATACTTGAATTTTCATTAGAATATTTGAATTTCCAATAAAAAAAAAGTAATTTTCAAAGGAAAGGAACCGACTTTTAATGAAAATGATGGATTTTCAACTAAATATATAATTTTCCAACTCAATTTTCAAGCAGACGAAATTTAACTGATTACCAGTCAAATTTCACTGATTTGCAGTAACTCTTTTCTCACGATTTTAATCAATGAAAAATCTACTGGAAATCAGTAAAAAGTCACTGAATAAAATCGTGAGAAAAGAGTCACTGAAAATCAGTGGAACTTGACTGATTCAGTTTTAGAGAGTGCATAAAATTTCGTTCATCATTTTTTGCAGTGAGTGTATTCTGTACTCACATCTTAATTAAACACGCGATTCAATCGAAAGTACAAGTGACTAGAAAAACTGAATTCAGTGTAATTCTTAGTAAAACAACAACTTGCGCCGTTATTTTCGTATTTCAAGTTCAACCCATGAATCGGGTCACGTAATAAGATCGAGTTAACCGTACAAGGTTGGAAATGACTTCACAAAAACTGATTTACAGTTATTCGAGATGAATTGCGATCGCAAATAAACAGGATGAGATTCTTCAATGTTGCTCTAATAATAAAGAGTTAAATAAAATTGATTAGTGCTTGATTGCTTTTAGATTGAGTGCAATAATTATTCAGAGGGACTCTCTCTGCACGAGAGACTCTTAATTGCTACCTTTTCTAGCGGAAGTGCAAGCGCGAGAGTGTTTTAGAGAAGGAGATCCAGTTACTTTTAAAGATAATCTCGATCTCAATTAATGTTGAAAATGCATTGCGGTTTGCGGTCTGTAAACAGATACAGTATTATCTTCTAAGCCGAGTCATCAACTACCTCGTGTCGGGTGTTAATCTCATTAAGATAAAAATTTCTTCCTTTGAGTTTCTAAAGTATTTAGTTTACGCTGGATTCCAGTTTTAATCTCAAAATTCAATTTATAACAAATATAATTAGTTATAATTAGACAACTACATTTTTTCTGTAAGCGTAACTATTTTTCAAATATATGTACTTTTACCCAGCGAAAAAGAAAACATTTTTTTCATTGTGAATCAATCAATTGATCAATTTTCAGTGAAAAAATTGTCAACTAAGAAGATTGTTGTTGAAAGTTCAATTTCCAATCGGAACGATGGATGTTTAACTAAATATTTGATACGCGAGAGCTATTTTTAAATCGTAAATTGACGAGTAGATGAGTTGTTACGCAAAGAGGAAAAAGAGGCAAGTGCAAAAACGTGTTAAACGATCCTTGCGGTTGTCGTCTTTTACCTATCGCGTTACAAATTTCCGCATCATTATCGAGCCCCGGATAATTACTTTTAATGAAAATTACTTTAAGTTCCGTAATACTGTACAGGTTCAAGGTTCAATCACCAGTCGTGAGAGTGAGGCCAGTTCCATATAATTCTAATAATTTTGAAATTGAACAATAATCCCAGAAGTTGTGTTTTTTACTAGCGAAAAAAGCTATTATTTTTAACTAATGACACTTATTTTCTTATTACAGATGGCAAGACATGTCCGACATGCACTAGCATTAGTGCTCTCAGTTCTGCTGCTGTCTGTGGCAGCAAATAGTCCTGTTCACATAAAGTCCAGTTATCAGCTGATTACGTCGACCACCTTAAATTGGTTGCCACACTCTCACTACAGTGCTTCCCATGAAATTATTATTGGCGGCTTTGAAGTCGTAAAAGAAGTATCAGGTTGGTGTGCAATGAATAAATAAAAATAAAGAATAAAAATACTGCCAAGTTCCCACTACATTAAGAAGCTAACAAGTAAAATTTTCCACGAAGCCCCGAGTCGCTGGACGTTCCACCTTCTGCTCTTAGAATATGATCTGCTTGAGGAAACAGAATATCTTCTCAAATATCAGGTTCAGAAGATCTAAGACGATTCCATTTTGACCTGAAGCTTATTAAGATTTCAATTTTTATAGGAATCGAGTTTCCCCTGCAATAATAAGCTAAATTTAATAATAATGTCGTAACGCAATTTTAAATAACTCAGGTTTCCCTGTGTAAAAGATCAACAAAATCTTCAATTCAAAAATTGATTTTTCAACCACCGGTTAAGCAAAAATAATTGAATTCTTCGTTTTGTGCTAAAAGTATCGAAATTAAATATTTTTCCATTCTGTATACAGTCTTATAATTGAAAAAAGATTAGCGCTACAGAGCGAAAAAATATTTATCTATAATTTTCGTTGGGAAGGCCTTGATACTTAATAAATCTATTTTTTTTGCAGCAGATGAGAAAACACCAATATTCATCTGCAGGGCTCTGCACAATGGAATTTGGGTGACAGGTGGTTTGAAAGAAGGAGAAAAACGTTGTTTGGTCACTTCCCTCAGTAGTGTGAAATCCTACGAAAAGTATGATCTTCTTGAAAATATTGAGAGTGCAGCCCGTGTGAGTTGGGTTGACTGGGACAAGTACAAGGCTATTCCAGTGGGTGCTGTTTCACCTTCTAGCTCTGAAAATTACTTCGTCGCCCGACATATGGCCGTAGAAGAAAATGAAGATTCTTTAGCACAAACGCATTATATTGGAACTCTCAACACTAAAGATGGTCTTGGCAAAATTACCTACATTAAAAGTGTAAGTATTTTTAATTTCTCTTTATAACTGCAGTGGAAGCTGGTACTTTCACTTTATTTCTCAAGTCTGAATTTAAAAAAATAAAAATATTCACATTTTTTTCAGGATGGAACAGAAGGATCTGCAGAAAAAGGTCAAGTTCTCGTGGAAGCAGAGCCTATTCGCTACGAGTTAAATAACGTCAAACTCTACGCCAACAAGATAAGAGAAAAAAAACGCACACCGAAAGTTCTGGGAACAGCGACAATGAGAAATACAGGCTCTCAAGCTGGAATCATGGCGGAAGTCTTTTCGTATTCGTACAATTATACCCAGTACTGGGGTCAGGGTCATGCTATTCTCAAAGGCCTCAATACGTCAATAACTCTTCAAAATAAAACTAAGTTGCCTGACATTGCCTGGGGAATTTCAGAGCGGAAAGAAAAAGTCGTTGATTACACGTAAGTATAACAAAACCCTGAATAAGTTCTCGGTAAGAAGCTTGAATTAAGGGTTCTATTTTATTCGACATAGTTTAATTTTCATTAAAAAAAAAATCAACTTTCAATCAGAAATTGTGATAAAAATTTTTTAAATTAGTTTCCACCCCAACTTCATAATCATTCGAAATACAATAACTTGCTTTGTGTTATCTAAAAGTATTCACAAAAATCTTTCTCTAGCACTCTAGTGCTTTTTAATTCAAGCCTTCTTACCAGATTCCGAACGCACTCTTTGCAAAATTAGAATAATGAATTTAAATTTGGAATTTTGTCTTTACAGAGTCGAATATCCACTCGAACCTGGAACAGCCGTGAACGTGACTCTAGTCGCGAATTACACAGACATGGAGACAACATATTCGGCGAATCTAGTCGCAGTTTACGATGATGAAACAACAAAGGATCGTACGATAAGCGGATTTCGACAAGAGGAAACGATGAGAGACGTCAGGCCCGAATTCAGTCCAGTTTTCTTCCTACATAACAATAGTTTAGTACCTACAACTGTGCCACCTCCTACGACAACAACTTCAACAACAACCACGACGACAACGAGAGCTCCGGAGCCTATTTTGTTAACGAAAGAAGTTTCGCAACTGGAAGGTCCCAACGAGGAAACAGTGGATGAAAATATGATTGTACCGCCGAGAAAATCTGACGGATCCAATATGCAGAACGACGATGGAGGAACTCTTTCGTGGAAGAATAAAATTGATGGCGAGAATTCTGTAGCGTCTTTTGTACCGAGTTTGTTAACAATCGTGATGTCTCTCGTGATTGCTTTCATCAGAATCACGTGAAGAACCAATATCCGGCTTACCAACTAGAACGCATAAATTACAATAGACTAGCATCGTAGAGTATTGTCGATGAGAAAAAAAAAGGAATCTATATAGAAGATATAATAATTGTCGCCGTACCTTCATCTATAACGGGTGCAATTCAAATGACAAACTCTTTGGCTATGTTGCTGGGTACCAGATTGGCCCTGGTACCATATGCTTGCCTTTCAGATAAAAAAATCCTTGATATTAAAAAAAAGTATATACGTTGTACACTTAGCGTAGTCAGATACAAAAGATCTATAAATGACAATGAGCTAGTCTCACAGAGTATTAAGTACAAGCTATCGCAGCCGAGATAATGATAAAAAGTAATTAGGGGTGTTGGATTTAAGTTCTATCCACACAATTAAATTCGTCATTTTACTCAATAATTATTGAAAGTAGATATATTTTCGCACTGTGGATGTATTCTGTTTTAAAATAGCAATATGCCTATAGAGCGAAAAAATATTTATTTTTAATAATTTTTGCGTTGAGCGAGGAATTCAAAATTACCCTCAGAATTCAATCTTAATTTTACTCAAAAAGCTTAAAATTGCTTTATTAAAATGAAGAAATTGAATTTTGAGATTACAAGTTGGATCCAACATCCTTGTGAGAGTAGTCGTTACATTCCGTCTTGTACTACCTACGAGTTGGCTGTTTTATGCCTTCGTCGATTGTATTGTAACTTGTAAGTCCTCCCACCTAGAAAAGATTCCTCGAGAACCAAAATGCCCTGTAAATGCCTTCTTTGAAGGGAGCCTAAAAGCACAAAAGCTACAACTATTTCGAGTATTGTTTTTCTTGATAAAAGAGCAATACAGAGTATTTCGTTTGGCGGAGAAGAGCGAACGCCGAATATAAGAAAGAATTGTGAACTATTATAGCTATGCTATATTTTTGAGATTGCAGTATAATTTTAGAAGTTTGTAAGGTTTGTAAGAGTAGCTTGTAAGAGACTTGTAGAGCTGTAGGGCTTGTGAATTTCTAGAGTAGCAGTGTCGACGCTAGCGATTTTGATAGCTCAAAAAGATTGCAACAGTGTTACTTTAGAAATTGGCGAATAAAAAGAAGATAACTGAAGACACTGATATGTATATACAATGTGACTGAAAAGTCTTGATAGGTGTATTAAATTGTTACTATATAATTATTTAATGATTTATCGTTTTCACACAAGAGTGTAGAATTTAAGTTTATAATTCTTATTACGTTTCACTCTTACAAATGTGTATTGAGTTTTTACTTCCTCGAGAGCAGTGGGAGTTTATATTGCGTTAAAATTAATTTATATTAAGTTTATGAAAAAATAAGATTACATTCCATATTTAGCACTTTATCGTTAAATTACTACGTGATGCCTTACGAAAAGACATTGCTGCTTTATATCAACGTTTAGCTTGTATGAAAAGCAAAGCTGATCATCAAATTTACGATATCTTGTGAGGTGAAGGATGACCGATGTATTAATAGGAGTAAGATTTCTAAGTATTTTTCATATCATTTTAGGTATTTGAATTAAATTATTCGATCATTCTTTATGATAATTCGTTTTTTCCGGTCAATATGGATGAATACTTTTCAGTAAACTGTAGCAATGAAAATGTGAAAACTACCTCTGAACAAGAAAAAAAGCGAATTCATTTTGCAGCTTTAGCGAAGGAGATATTAATATTGTTCACAAAATGTACCCAAAGCATCTCTACAATTCTGTAATATAAATACAAAGATGAAAATAAATATTGCAATAGCACTCTTTGCTTTTTTCAAACAGAAAAGAACTCTTTTCATCTTGTTTCAGTACTCTTTAACCCTCACCATTTGTACATTTTCTTGTAAATACAAAAAAATACAAATTTTAATGCAAGTTGAATTTAATCCGAGATTAATTTTCAACTAAATATTTAATTTTTCAACTAAAAAAAATTAATTTCTTGGAAATTGGAAAAAAAATAGCAATAGAGAAGACTGAAGCCTCATGCAGAATAAACTGAAAATATAAATTGCCCAAACGGTTGTTTCTAATATGGTAATTACCACATGCCCTTAACTGATCATAAATGACTCACCAAGAACACCATACTGCTGTGGAGTGAGTCTAACATCTCCATCTGGTCCGCCTGGTATCGAAGAAACAAGAGATGCTCTATCACTTATATGACTTCGAGTACTCGCTTCACTTCTTCTCGCCCACGAAACTTGAGAAACTGCATCTGAAAACGAAAGAAAAATTAGATTGAATACAAAACGATGTGCATTGATTTTAATTACAAAATTAGCTGTGAAGTTGTATCAACTTTTGTGCTCATTCAATGAGCACTTTGCTTCCTCATAGAGGAAGCATTAAGCTTCGATATTACTTGTTTCCATTTATATTTCCAGTTATATTTGAAAAATTCATTTTTAAAAAATTAATGAAGCATTACTTTTTTATTTTTTAATGAAATCTTCATTTTCCTTACGTCAACTCAAGATTTTGATTATTTGAAAACATAGACATGTGAAACCCTTAAAAGAAATTCAACTAGGTATATAGTTGAATAACTATGCAAAATTTCATCAATTTATCTCTTCGCGTTTTCAAGATATTGCAGAATCGTGACACACACACACACACATCCGGACAATTTTTCAGGACATCATACTAGATATATTGCCCTTGAAATATGTTCAAAAAAACCTTTTTTAGGAAACTGGATTTTGTCACCACTACAAAGCTTCCTCTATGAGGAAGCAAAATGGAATTAAACTCACCAAAATTAGAAGCTTTTGAATTAATAAATCTCTGTCGAGCATCTCTGATACTTTTGCGTGAAGATGGTAAAGGATGTCGTCTTCTCCTTTTCAAAAACTGTGCTAAGCTGCCCAATAATAACGTTCCACCGGTGAAACAAATAATTAATACCTAAAAAAAAGAAGGTATCTATAATGTTTGGCCTAAAATAATACAATCAAATCGTTCTTTTCGACAATCATAAAAGATATAAAAACACAGAAAATAAAGAATTGCGATTTATTGTTATTCAATTTAAACTATATACACAAAACTATAAAGGAAAAAAACGATCAGTTTATTAAAAATAATACCGAATGAACTTTCTAACTAAAACCTATAAAAGTTACACATCTATGCCACTCCTTTTATCGGCAAAAATACTATCAAATCAAAAGCTTTGAATGAATATAAAAATAAAATTTATATTTCCTTGAAAGAAAGAAATAACAACTAAATGCATGCAGACAAAAATTTTCATTGAGGTTTCAATATTGCATAATTTATGCATGACAACAATTCTAAAAGTAAGTTTAATAAATATCAATTGAAGAACTTTAATCTGTGAACCTTACCAAGTGATAGTTTAGCGATTAAACCATTTTTTTCAATTATATAAGATGCTTTTCTAAAAGTTAACCTTAAAAGACTTTTGTAGGTTAGCTACCTTTTGTGTTTTGGAGAGATTTACCGCCGGCAATGCAATCATATATTGTGCGTATAATTTTCCCAGTACCTCATGCGCTTTAAAAAGAGACATTATCATAAATTTCCTGATTATTTTTCTATATAAAAAACGAGAAAAACACACACGCGAACGACACCATAACTTTTTTATTTTCTCTCTAGCGGAAATTATGTTGATTTTAGTGGCGCGCAAATACTGCGTTCTGATTGGCTGATATTTATAATTTATCGTTTAAAACAAAATGGCTGTGCAGTTGATTTGAAACATAATATATATATATATATATATATTATTATAATATACTTTATTATATGAATTAAGAAATAGATATATGTATAAGCGGAATAATAGAATAAATATAAATATGTAGTTAATGTACAATATACTCAATTGGTTTAATATTTCATACTGTCTTATAATAACAATTATTTATTACTCACCAAAATATTTTTCACGTAAAACCGTCAATAATGCGTCTAAACACAACAGACATAACGAACCATAAACACAGAAAGCGAAGATACTTTGAATTACTTTATAGAAATAAATAAATTATAAATAATTAATCTTGCAATCTGATTTTCTTCTATATTTACTACATAAGCTAGAAACCTATTTTTAAGAACAATTAATTCATATTAACATTATCAATTATTTCATTTTTTATTCGTCATTTAAAAGTTACCGCCATTGGACAAGTTTTTCAAACATTTTCCGAATGCGGAAAATGCTTCGTGTGTGTATGTACCAGTTTTTCTCACCAGCATGACCGGCACGATCAGCACATTAATCTTTTTAATATACCTACAAATTTCTCGATTATTTTAATTCTTTTAAGTATAAAACTCATCATCATTTTACCAGATTTTTTTAGAATTATTCTTGTTTGTTTGCATTGAAAAAACCGAAATTGAAGTTGTGAAACGAATTTGAAAAGAAGTAACTAAATGTAGTTGAAAACAAATATGAAACTTTAAGAGTTCTTAGTACAAATTTAAATGATTTAGGTAAAAACAACTTTTTTTTATGAGTTTTATAATCCTCTTTATTAATAATTTACTACGATTTTTTCACAGGTGTTCAGAAATTTCTTTTTATAAGACTCTAACCTCAAAACTTTCTTGCAGAGAAAGTTTTGTATCGGTGCGAGAATATTCAGCACCGAAAATAGGTTTTTTTAAACATATTTCATTGAAAATTAAAAAAGTTATAATTTAGTTTTCAAAAATTGATTTTTCAACCATTACTTTTCAAATTATCATAATTAAAAACTGATGTGTAAAGAAAGTAAAGATTCATTGTGTAAAGACAAATTAATTGTTCTGTAATAAGATTAATATACGTATAAAGTGTTCATTGAATGAGCACAAAAGTTGATCTGACTGCAGCTATGTAGTTTACGAATTTCTTAATCAATAATTATCGAAAATCTATTTTTTACGAGAAGCAGCTATAATCGTCATGGATTCGGCAATACATGGTATATTTTTATAATACAATAATTTTTTAACTTTACAAGCAGTTTGTTCAGTTAATATTATACTAAATAATTAATATTTCAGAGGATATCACGAAAATACCTTTCAGTGCAGTCGCTGTAAAAGTAACAAATATCATCAATCCATATTTTATAAGAATATATGAATTGGAAAATCATGCCTTGAGAGTAAATGTAATTAGTAAAAAGTTGCAACTCTACGCTCAAAAGTACATCGACTTTGACAAAGAGCCTAATGAGATACTTAATTTAGGAGATGTAAGTTCAGAAATTTATACAATCATTTTCTAATAAAAGCCTTTGAAATAAACCGAATTTCGTTATTAAAATTTACATTTTTGTTTCCAGACGGTGGTTGTGTTCAATATAAATAACGAAGATCTTCCTGCTTGGTGGTGCCGGGGAATTTTGGGTCGCATGAACGATGATAGGACAAAATATAACGTTTTCTTGCCAGACTATGGAATTTCTTTAGAATTGAAGAGTAACGATTTGCGGAAAATTGCTAAGGATGTTGTGCCTGAAGAATATATAACGTCCACGATAGGATTAAATGATTTGATTCCTGCTACTATCGCCAAGAGTAACAAATCTAAAGAGAAGACTATAGTCTCGTATGTTTTAACTTCATATACAATTTTTTGTAAATACCAGGCTTCGCTGGAATAGTTGAATTTCAAATAAGGAGGGAAAACAGGGGAACAAGAGAAAAACTTAAAATACCGCATTGAGAGTTCTATTTCTTAAATAATTTGTAATATGACATTTTTTAGTATCGTGGAAGAATGGACAGAATCGGCTATTCAGTGTACGAGAGAGCTAATATGTGCAGCTCAAAAGATATATTTTGAGCCAAAAGCTCGTGATGAGAATGGGAAAATGTATGGTGAACTCTTCTTGATCATTGAAGACGAATTAGTAATTCTCAGCAAAGCTCTCACCCTCAGTTTATTCGCAGTGCATTTAAATAAAGGTACTTCGAAAACAATTTTCTCTTAGTTTATAAATCATAAATTAAATATGTATAATAATATTATATGTATATAATATTTATATGCAGCTCTTCTTACAATGATTCATGAACCGGACTTAACAGGAAACAGCCCAGTAAAAAAAATTAATGATAGCCTGTTAATAATGACCAATGGAGACTTAAATGAATCTTTGCTAAATGAATCGAAGTCTGAATCGAAGTCTGATTCGAAGACTGAAAGCAATAATAATTTTAATTGCTCGACCACTTACACAGGAACAGAAACTGAGGAAGAGAAGTATGTCAAGATTTAATCAAACACGAGGGGTTGACAACTCGTGAAATCAGGTGTACACTTGCACTGAAATTTTTTGAATTCTCTTGAAATATCTGAAGTCACGTGAATTCATTTGAATTTTCTTGAAATCTCCTGAACTCAGTGAAATCTTCTGAAGTCATTGAAATATCTTGAAGTCAGAAGTAGGTGTACACCCGCTTGACCGAGTTGTCAACCCCTCGATCAAACATTACAAAATTCTCAAACAAAAAATTTCAAATATATATTCCCTTTTTAGACGGAATGACGAAATTATCGACCCTTTAGCTAAAGGAAGTCATAGAAACATGTGTCAGAAGCATGACCTACAAATACTGATTCGAAGCGTTCAGAAGTGCGATTTTATCGATAATATTACGGATGCTAGGTTTTCAGCTTATATTCACAAAGTACCATTTTGATTAAAATTAAAGCTAATAAATTTTCATGGATTTCATAAAGTAACAATAATTATAAATTAATTCAGGCACTAGACGCTCAAGAGATCAATCGTCCGAAAAAAATTCAGTGCTACATGTGGCCAGCTGTGAAGAAAGGTCTCGATGTTATATCTGTCAGTCCTCCAGATTCTGGAAAAACTTACGGATATTTACTACCGATTCTCAGTTCCCTAGCAACTAAAGACAAGGTTTGCTAATATATTTCTAGTTTTAGTTTACGATTAAATAATTTAAGAGATTTAAAAATTTAGTTCTTAATTTACAATTGATTGTAAAATAATTGTTACTCAATTTCGTAATCTTCTTCAGCTTCCCAAAGGCAAAGATATTACACCAACAACATTGATACTCTGTTCATCGTCAATAGATGTGGCTAATGTTACCTCTTTGTGTCACGAATTCCTAATACAGTACCCACACATTAAGGCAGTAGCTGCATTGAACGGAACGCCTGAGAAATCCTTATTGGTACTTTTTCAACCAACATTATTTCAGAACTTTTAGTGTCTTACAAACATGAGATTCTTACCGGTTATTATTTTCAGGCACAAATCTACAACGGCTGTCAAATTCTTGTAACAACAGTTCCATTTTTAGCTAGGTTCATTGAGAAATTTAAAAATATGGATGTGATTAATTTGTATCGTCTTTGGCACATTATTCTTGATGGAGCTGATGTGATACTAGACAAGTATTTCCAGACGGTAACTATTTCATACGATTTTAATTTATTTTAAATAATTACTTTCGGATTATTATAATTCCTTTGCAATTTTTGTAGACGATGGAGATATTCTTCAAACATAAAATAATGAGAGAGAATGAAAAACGCTATGACGATGGTTTATCCCTTCAAGTAATCGCAGTTGCACAACGATGGACTATGGGTTTGAGACAATTCGTGGACAAGGCAATTGTTTATCCCTATGTGTGTATTGGCTCTTACATGGAGGCAGCTGCTTTCTCTCAGGTGCAACCTAAGCTCATGATTGTTAGATCTCAACAGAAGAATGAAAAAATCTTGGGTAAGAAAAACAATTTCAGATTTTTGCCAACTCCAGTCTCCTTTTTTCAAGGAAATTAATTTTTTTTTGTTTAAAGATTTTATTTCATGAATTTGTTTGCTATTCTAGATGCACTGAATGAATTTGATGAAATCGTCACCGAGAAAATAATGATAGTGTGTACGGATGCTGATGACGCGATTGAGTTAAATACTTATCTAAAATCTCACAAGAAAAAGACTCTTCTGGCTCATAGCAAAATGAGCGTTCATGATGTTCTTGATATTAAAGAGGATTGGTCAACTAGTGTTTCCGGAATGTATCCAATTATTATCTGCACGGACGACGTACTTTCTAATTTAAATATAAGGGACGTAAACTGGTTGATACATCATTCAGTTAACTTGGCTTCAAAATCCAGATTTTATTACAGATTCTCAACTCTCATGGATAACTGGAATTCTGTAATATTAATTCATAATATTAAACTACCCTTAAGTTTTCATCTTGAACCAGACATTAATTTTTCTTCTTCTTGTAGGACAAAGACAAAAAAAAGTGCAAAGTTCTCATAATTGTGGATGACACTAATGATGTGCAGTTCCAAGGTCTCGTGGAAATTATGCAAAGACTCCATGTTTCGATGCCAGCTGCTTTGTTGAAAGCAGCTAATGTAAGACACTTTGAAATTGATTAAGGGTGTTGAATCCAAGTTCTAACGATAAAATTTGATTTCTTCACTTTACTTAACAAATATTGTAATTAGATATTTTTTGCTCGGTGTCGATACTCATTTTTCAAATAGAAATGTGCGTATATAGTGAAAACAATATCCAACACCCTTAAAAACAATTCAATATTAATTTTGGAAAGAGATTTTCAATAAGTGTATTTCATTTTCAGGAAATCGCGATAACCTTGGATCGAAAGAAGAAAGCTTACCCTATCTGTGATAACGTAAAAGCGTTAGGATTTTGCCCAAAAAGGACGAACTGTCCCTATAGGCACTGTGTTCTCAAAGGCGTAGATGATCCTACAACGAATGTATCCATGTAAGTTGGAAGTGATCAAGAGATATAACAAAAGCTTTTTATTTGATTTGTATTATATACATACATTAATTTCAGTGGCGATACCGTTGAACTGATGGTGATTTATATCCACAATGCGACGCACTTTTCTGCCAGATTGGTTAAGTGCTTAAAAAAAGATCAAAAGGATCCTATCACCTATCCTTACGATCATTCAGTGAGACTTTCAATGCAAATGCAGAAACATTACGCCAATGTCAATAACAGGTTATTTTGTTTTCTTACTTAAGGGCGGTGATACTAATTGCTATCCTTAAAATTCGATTTCCTCATTTTACTTAATCAATATTATAATTAGACATTTTTTCGCTTTGTAGTGCTATTCACTTTTTACATAGAAATATGCATACAGAGCGAAATATGTACACTTTTAACACACTATTATTTCAAAAATAAGCACCATTTCAGAGCGAAAACATATCTAATTATAATACTCATTTAATAAAACGAAAAATTCGAATTTTAATGTTTGAACTTGGAGTTATTTTAATTTTCATATTTACAGGAGAGGACGCAAAAATATTCATGTTGGAGATATTTGCGTTATGGAAGAAAGTATTGATCATTATAAACGAGTGCAAATCCTAAACATCGTTTCGAATGACAAGTTCGACGAACCTTATATCGTGAATGTGAGATGCATCGATGATGGGAAAATAATTCCGAAAGTCTGGGTAAGCTACTTACTCCACTTGCGGTGACATTGGAGTAAATCATTTTATTACAGTGTTATTAAATGCATTTATATTTCTTCAGGTGAGTAAACTCTTGCATATTCCTGAGCATCTGGCAAAGTATCAGACGAACATCGTTGAAGTTTTCTTGTCAAATATCGCGCCATTTGACAATGAATATGCATGGGATTATTGTGCAAACACAGCTGTGGAGTCTTGGTTCCAAGAAAATTTACGTATGAGCTCTTCTCTAATCGGAAAGGTAAATTTTTTTTGGAGATTTTAAGGGGAACATTCTCCAGACTGTTTGCGAATTTTATACTTTACGGATTAACTTTAAGGGTTTATGGCGTTTGGATCCAAGTGTTAAACTCCAAATTCTATTTTCCATTTTACTCAACGAAAATTATAGATAAATATTTTTTCGCTCTGTAGCGCTAATCTTTTTTTAAATATAAGGTTGTGTATAGAGCGAAAAAATATTTAATTTCGATACTTTTTGCATAAAACGAAGAATTCAAAATAGGACCTCAAAATTTAGTATTTTCATTTTACTTAAAAAATATTTGAATTAGATATTTTCTTGCTCTGTGCGCATAATTCTAGTTAAAATTGATTAGAGGGAAAAAATTCGAAATTCAATATTTGTTGAGTAAAATGAAGAAATCAAATTTTTAGATTAGATCTTGGCTCCAACGCCCTTAATGCAAAACAATTCAAATCATTTCAGTTTCAAAAAATATCAATATTTTTCAAAACCTTAATATGAAAAATTATACTTACAAAATCTATTTTTAATTATTGTATTTAGGTAAACCTTCATCTCGGAAATACCATTTGGACAGATACTTTGGAAATGAGATGTAAAATGATAGGATATCCAGAAATTCCTCTCTCATCCTTACGAGCAACATTGATAGAATGCAATCATGGCGTAAGAAGCAATAGTCATTTGCCAATGTTATATGAGCTTTGCAAAAGCGGAGGAATCACTGATTTGGACGTTATTCCTATTGATGAGAATGAAGAAGTAGATTAAGATTACTTTCACTTTAAAATTACTTTATTTTTAATGAAATAACAAGTGATTCCAATTATCAGTATTTTCTTCATACCATTTTATTTTTCAATTTTAAGTTAGTAACGCGTCACCAATCAAGAAAAAATTAAAAATTTTATTTAAAAATTAAGAAATGTCTTCTCTAAGTACTACAATAATTTTTTTTTAAATGTAATATAAGTTATATTTTGCCAAAAATAGTAATGATGTAACTTTATAGAATACAACAATTAGTTTTTTCAGTTTATGTAATTTGTAAAAACTACAATGACTTTTTTATATCATTAAATGCTGAGAAAATCAATCCAAATACGTATTTTTCTTAAGAAAATTATTAATAGTGTAAAAAAGAGAGTTTACGGATTTCCTTAAAAAAATTGGGTGTACTTCCGAAAAGGGAATACCCTCGATTTTCTTAAAACTGCTTATACCTACAATGTATTAGTTAATACTAAGTGCAAAGAAGAAATCAGAGGTGTTCCCTTTTGTGAAGTTTATCCAAAAAAATTTATGTGCCTTATTATATATTTTTGAAGCTTTCGAACACACAATATAAATATATACATTATACAAGTATGTACTCAGATATACATATAATAAAATACGAATTAAAAATATAGAGGTATTACAAATTTTTACATCATGCATATGTGTAAATATAAAGGCATTTAACACATAGTAAAAAAATTTTAAAAATGATTAGATGTATAATGGAATATCACAGAGTATTTCAACTCATCATAAAAGTAATCTAAAGTCGTTCATGTCAACAAAATCTTGGCACTACTCCAAACACTCCAGATAAACTTTACGGTATGTCAAATTTCCAAGAATCCATTCAAAACATACGATTAAATCCTGCAAAAAAAAAGGTATTTGTTAGTTTTACAACCATATAAGTCAATTCTCAGTATTAAAACTAATGCTTTAAAAAAATAACTTTGAGATATTACTGATGCAAACTTCACAGCATAAAATGCTTTCAAATAAAGGAGAAATAGGATGAATTTTACATGAAAATAGAGGAATAAATTCTATTGGATAAGCTAAATACAGGTACTGTATTACGTATTATATTTTCTTGGAAATAGTGAGAAAAAGAAAAAAAACAGGGATCAGTATCATAATTGACTTACGTGGATTTGGTGGCAAAGATGGCCTATACATATCTGGATGCATAAACCGTGGCGGAAAAGGTATCCTCGGTCCGAGAGGAGGCCTACTCCTCATTAAAGGTCCCCTCATAGGCATCATAGGACCCATCATTACGGGCCTTGGAGGAAAATTCTATGCAAAGAGAAAAACAGATAAAAATTAGGCCTTATTTGTTTGAGAAATTTTTCGAATGATCTACGAAAAATAAAAACGGTATTTGAAATCGATTGCTTTTTTACTCTCATTCGTTAAGGGTGTTGGATCCATGTGCTGCGCTTAAAATTCTGTTTCTTCAACTTATTATTTCTTAAATTTATATTTCTTCTTAATTAGATGTATTTTCGCTCCGTATACTAATATTAATTTTTTAAATAGAATAATGGTTAGAGAGCGAAAAGGTATGTATTTTTAATAATTGCAAAATGGAGATTTTAACTCTACAGTAAAACGAAAGAGATGTTATAAAAAGAATGATTAAATTCAAAATGAAGATATCTTACTCCATAATATACAGGAACAGGTATTGGTTCTATATAATGAGGTACGTTCGACATTCTTCTCTCTCTGGATCGTTCTCTGTCTCTGTTTTCAGCAGATCTTTGTCTTTCTCGGCGATCTCTAGATCTTCCTCGATATTCTCGATGTGAATGCCCATCTCTGTCATAGCTGAAACCAAAATTAAATTTTCATTTTTAAAAACTTCAAAGGATTTTACGAAACTTTAAAAGATATAATGAAATTTCAAGAGATTTCCAGCAATTTTAAAGAATTTTAAACTTAAATAAATCTTTAAAGATTTTAAAAATATCTCGGTTTTTAAGAAAAAAACACCCCAGCTTTTTCGAGGTTTTAAAAATACAAAAATTCATTCTTATTTATCCTAGTTAGAAACTCGGAACTTTTAAAATATGTTCATATTGAAATTATCTTACCGAGATGAACGATCATAGTCTGAATAATGCCGTTTCCTGTCACAAGAATAAGAGCGTTCACGAGATGACCTGCGTTTTGTTGAATAATCTTTTCGGTCTGTTCGATGTGATGAAGAATGTCTTGAATTTTCAAGCGATCGATCCCTTCTTCCGTTTTCCCGATTGCGGCTCTCGTGGTCATCTTTGCGCCTATAAAATATAATTTAATTAATTAGAAAAATTAATTTACAGAGTAATTCGTTTTGTACACTGAAAATTACCTCTCATTTGAGTAACTTCTGCGTTTCTTCTTTTTTTCCGAATTGTGGAGATATTCTTCATGTCTGTAAAAATAAATTAAAAATTAGGAAAATTCTATTTATTTACACACATAGAAAACTCAATGTTTTGGTTGGAACATTTTCCAATCAATTCTATATCCATTTTTTTGGTCGGAGATCTTTAGATTCCGATTATTAATTGATTGTAAGTATAAATATATATATCCATTTTATGGACCGGAAATCTTTAGATTCCGATTATCAATAATGCAAGCCCAGAATAGAATTTTTTCGATTTTATATTTATATTTTCTATATATATATTAATTTTTTATATCTTTATTTTTTTTGATTTTATACTCAATGTATTTGGCTTGCAATTATTTGTAATACCATACGGAGAAAGAAATGCAAGCCAGAATAGAACTTTTTTTCGATTTTATATTTATATTTTATATAAATGTATAATATTTATATTTTCTATAAATATATATAT
>UCOK01010587.1:0-41435 GCA_900474325.1 Synergus umbraculus | reverse complement strand
ATTTACATTATATGATCGTAATAAAAAGAGACCTTACGCTAAATCAAACGTAGCTTGCTTTGTGACAAAAACGGAAATCAAATAAGATAAAACCCGGAAACTAAATTCATAAACGGTTGTGTTGTAGATGGCGTGGTCACGTCTATGCGCGGGGATTGTGTCGCTCATTCGAATATTCCAATATTTTCCTTTGTCCATCATTTCTAGATATAAATTCCAGACAGTTTTTCATGTATGGAATTTCCATACATGAAAATTTCCATGTATGGATTTATCCATGGCATCCATACTGTCTGCGTCGTCCCTGTTCATGGAATTTTAAAAGAATTCATGAAATTTTTATGGGTTTTTCAAGATTTTGTAGAATTTTGAAAAGTTTTCAAACATTTTTAAATATTTTTACGTATTTGAAGGGATTTTAAAGTTTTTCGAGGAATTCTAAAGGATTTTAAAAAGCTTGTAAAAATTTTAAGTAATTTTGATGTGTTAAGAACAATTTGAAGGAATTTTAATAGTCCACATAGAATTTTTAAAAATTTCAAGTTATTTTTGATTTTTAAAAGATTTTGTAAGATTTTTATTTCAAAATGCATTTTAGGAAATTTTAACGAACTTCACGAGATTTTTGTGATTTGTAAAAGATTTTGTAAAATAAGTTTAAAGGATTTCATGGAATTTTAAGGGATCTCAATAGGCTTCCAATAATTTTAAGAGATTTTGAAGCATTTTAAGGAATTTTGAAGGATTACAGGAAATTTTAAGAAATTTTTAAAAATTTTAAAAGAATTTGAAGTTTTTCGTGGAATTTAAAGAATTTCAAATAATTTTGAGGACTTTTAACAAAGGAAATTGAAAAATTGGATTTTGTGCCCACCCTGCTTCAGTATATCCCCAATACAGTGGAAATTTGACGAAATTTTTGAAATACAGAACTAAGAATGAATTTCCTACTCCGGAAATTATTCGGGACAGGATCCTCGTTTCCTCGTGAGCTAATTATTCGGGCATGAGGGAATTTACTCAGCTTGATATACCCTGCGTACCCTTTTTTTAGCTACTACTAATTCATGGTTGAGTGTCTCTTGGCAAAAGAGTGGTGAAAATTACCGGGTAACAAGTCTACTGGGGATACTGCTGGATTCCACTTCGAGTTAAGTTTCGCGTCCTGCTTTAAACAGTAATTGCAGTCGGAATGTTTTACGCAACGACAAATTACCTATTCTCAGATATAAATAAAATTTTTCCATTAGCGTGACAATTTAGAAAGAATAAATTACATTCTTATCGCGAGCTTCTTATCGTTTTCTCGTTTTCTTTTGCTCGTTGACCGAACAAAAGTTTGATTGGCCCATTATAGTCTGGTTGGCCCAACCAATATTTTTCGGTTACTGTAGAAGCAACAAAATCGTTTTTTTCAGCCAAGCAAATTTTTTTGGTGTTTCAACAAAAATACCAAAGACAATTATTTGGTTGGCTCAACAAAACAATTTGTTGGGACAGCAAAACCTGGTAATTTGACAAAAATTGGGAAAGTTATTTTTCAAGGAAAATCAATACCGTCTCATATGTTGAAATTACATATATTTGGTTTACGTCATGTAGAAAACGAGTCTGAAGGTATTTGGTGAAAGTTACCTATTATTGGAGTAAATTCAATTCTAAATAGGAATACTATATTTCCTTTGTCGCCTTTGCTCAGATAGAGGATATTTCAATAAAATCTGGTTTGCTGTGTTTGATCCACTGGAGTAGACTACATTTGTTTATTATCAGAATTAAAATAATTACCCAAGGAATAATTATCCTGGAGCCATTAGAAAGCAGTAACTAGACAAATTCATTGTTAATGCAATAGACTCTAATTCACTATGTAACTAATGCAATTAAAAATAGAAGGAATGACAAAACTGTCACCAGGATAATAAACTGAGTCCTCCTAATTCAATATTTGGTCAGCAAATCCTGAGACTCGAGTTTTGACTCTATTAGAGGGAAAAGCATACTCTATGAATATGGAACATCTACTCTGATTATATATAACAGCTATTCAGGTTCCATTTTCTCAGGTAATGTGAGATTCTACCTTATTTTCCAAATTGCTTTCAATCAAAGCAGCAAAAAAAAATTCTGCTAATGTTTGCATATTCAGGCAAAGGGCTGTACAGCACTCTGAATATTTTATATAGTATTATATATGGAACATGAAAATTTACGTGGCTTAGTATATTTTAACATAAGCTTAGTTTCATATGTTCTCATCATCTATTTTCTCACAGATTAGAATTTTCGTGTATATTCACTCCTATCAACAACATCTTTTTTAACTTTGAGAAAACTCTGGATTTTTCATTCAACTTTATATTTTAGGCTTTGAATGTTCAAATGAACGAAATATATTTTACTAATTCTATTTCATTTAATTTTAAAGGATGCCTATAGATTTTTTTGTATTTTGTATTTTGTGGAATTTTTAGAGGTACCAAGTCCTTTTTTTTAATGAATTTTAAAGTTTGTATAGAATTTTTAGGATTTCTGGAGATTTTTGGAAATTGTAAAGAATTTAATGTAATTTTAATAGATGCAGAAAGAGTTTTAGGGTTTTTAACACATTTCGTGAAATTTTAAGGAATACCAAACAATTTGTAAAAATTTTGAGTTTTTTTTATAGTGAAATAGTGAAAACTAAAAACTATTATTAAAATAATTAAAACTATTATTTTGTGGTTGTCACAACCATACCAGTTTTTTCTGTGTAATTGTGCTCCCTCCAAATAAACATTTTTTCAATTCCAAGAAAAGTAAATTTGCTTATATCAAATTTTGAACTATTTTTGGAAATATTATGGGATTCAACGAGATTTTAAAGGGTTTTAAAGAAAATTAATGAGATTTTATAATATTTAATGGGAGTTCACGAAATTTTCAGTAGTTGAAACTAATTTTCTGTTTATTTGGATATTCTGGAATTTTAATGATTTTAAGAAGATTTAATTGCTTTTTGAAAGACTTTACTTGTGGTTGTGACAAATATTATGAAATATAGTTTTTCCACATAATAGTTGTGGTTGTGGCAATCACAAATTTTAGCTGTACTATATTTTACTATTTCTTTTTTTCACTATCATAGCATTTTTTTTCCTTGTAATTTTTGAAATTTCTATCGAACTTTAATTTTAACAGATTTCAGAACAGTTTTAGGACTTTTAAATGATTCGTGGAATTTTAAATGATCACAAAATATTTTTAGGAATTTAAAAGATTGTCGTGGAATTTACGAGATTTTAAGATAGTTTAAAAATTTTTTCAGTTTAGAATTTTACTAAAATTATAAAACTAAATTATATACTATAAGATTTTGAGGAACTAGAAAATATCAAAAAGTCGTTTTTTAATAAATTAAAACAGATTTCATGAAATTTTATAAAATTTCGAAAATTTTTCTTTTATAAATTTAAAAGAATAAACAATAAACGTTAAACCGAATTTATCGTTTTAATTTGTTAAATTTGTATTGACGCTTTCTATTGAGAAATGTAATTAATTTCTCAAATTTAAAAAAGAGATACTAACAAAATTTAGTATCTCTTTTACTGCATTACTACCCCTTTTAGTACAGATTTAAATTCCATGAACAGGAATTCCAGTAATAGGAGTAGTGAGCTAAAATCAATTTCAGGAGCTTGGCCATGATTTCCCAGAATTATCATTCGTTACCATGAAATGAAGTAAAGGTCTTCTATACCATATTTGGTTCTATCATACATAATTTTAGAGCTGAAACTGATTTTCAACCTAAATTCTCCACCGTTAGAAGCTTATAATTATGAATTTTCAAATTTCCGTATAATCAACTTGCCCAGTAATAGATTTGACTACTAGGCGACCCTAATGATCTCAAAATTCACAAGTCAAGTTTCTCCAAACTTGAAACATTGATCAATGTGTCTGTGAAGCAATTCATTAAGGACTTACAATTATTCAATAAATTGGGATAAAAATAGGGGAATTCCCAGAAGTAGGAAACATATTATAGTAGAAAACGATAGGGAAAATTATTGGACTGAGATTTCATAAGATTTTGAGTCATTTTAAAAGATTTTACTAAAATTTAAAGGAATTTTATGAAATTTATTGAGATACCTGAAATTAGACAAAATTACAAATTCTTATAATTCAAAAATTAAAAATTCTAATTTATTTTGCATATTTCTAATTTTAAAATCCTTTGATTTTAAATTCTGTAGAATATCTTTTGTTTTGTTAAAAAATTGTTTCTTGTGTGAGGTTTTCAGTCTTAGATGGTGTTTTAATTTTAATTTATACAATTTTTTTTTTACTTCAAAATGGCATCAGTAATTAAAAAAAAAGCGGTTTCTGTACCTTGGTTTCTATTTTTTGGACATTATAAACAAGAAAATGGAAACAAACAAATTCGCCAGAAAAGACGTCTGAAACTTCAGTCTAATGGGAAAATTACTATTCTAGTGAAATGAATTATAATATTATAATTTTATCATTGTTCTCTCTCCCTTCATAATTCATAAACTTTGCGTTTTCTAATAGTGGGAAACGTGTTTAAATTTATGCAAAAATTTGAATAAAATACTACATGCACGTCGTATTTCTGCTGGGGAATTCTCACTTCCTAATGTTAGAGAGCATTTGCCCAACCCTTATGCTCATTCCTGTTTCCCTCTTCAGTCCCTTGCCTATATCTCAAGCTTTAACTGCAGGGAGAATTCTTTAAATTCTTTACCGGAAAATGGGAAATTTGACATGAAAGAGACATAATCTTGTAAATAGAACAGCTAGAAATTCCATTGCGAAATGCATCTTCCATCCACATAATCGACCCAAAAAACGAGAAGTTGAAGCAATCGACTCTAAAAGCTGCGATCGTTATTATAAAGGCTTTTTTATTGTGCATCTGTGCGAGAACACTTTATTTTTTTCTACATAGTTGAGAGAAAAGGAACAATAATATTTCCCGGATAAATTTTCCACATGAGACATAAAGTACAGAAACAGGGCTAAAAAGAAAGATATTTGTACGAAAGGGCAAATCTCTACAAATATCTTTCTTTTTAGCCCTGTTTCTGTACTTTATGACTCATATATATATAAAGCTGAATTTCTAACTTTTTAGAAATTTCTTAAAATTCCATGAAATCAAATAAAATTACTTAAAATATCTAGAAATCTCTTCAAAATATTTATAATTCTTTAAAATGATAGAAAATGTATTAAAACTTCTTGAAATCCCTTGAAATCACATCTTGAAGTACTTCAAGTCTTCTAAAATTCACAGAATTCTATGGAAAATCCGTTTGCGAAACCAACGCCATTATTTTAATTTAAAAATCTTTTTAATTTGTGAGGCCTGAATTATTTCTAGTAATTAAAATTAGTTATTCAAAGATTTTGTAAAAATAGGATATATTTTTTTCCTTACAAGGATACTTTAATTTGTTTAAAAGTTATGAATCATTAAATTGATTCTGAAAATTCAATAAGTAGGAAAATGGTGAGGGAGTTACTGGAAGTTAATTATTAAATATTGTCGCCTATTAGCTGATTAGTTTTATCTTTCTACTTATCTCTATTTCGACATAAAATTTTAGAAAAGTTCAACATTTAACCTTTACTGATCTAGTTTACTTTTTTAGCTGAAATTAGTACATATGCATCTAGCTTATATATTGGAATTATATTTAAAAATAGGTCACATAAAAAAATATAAATATGAATGTGGACTCGTGTTATGAGCTACATTGTTTCATATTGATTGATTTAATTGCAGAAAGAAATTTCTGTCTCTTTGCCCATATGTGTTGCTTTACATAAATGAAAAAATTGCAAATAAGAATATTCATATTTTGAATAAATGCTAAATTTAATTAAAATTAATTTAAAATTCAACAATTTTAAATTCGGATGGTAGTTTTTCAATTAAAATTGAAATAAGCACATTTTTAAAATATCAGGCACAGTTTGATAATTATTTACCCGATTTGTTTATCTTTATTAATCTATTAATGAATCTTTATTAATTTATTAATAAATTTTGCATTTTCGGGAGGTGGGTGTGTTTATCACTAAAAATAAAATATCTGCTTATATTTTTAGCAATCTTTATGGTGTGCCCTTAAAGAAGAAGTATTCAAGAGTGTACAGGAATTTTAGCAGATTTGTTTATTGATAATTGAGCCTTGAGTCTGAAACAACTCAAGATAAACAAATAGGGTACCAAAAAAAAGATAAACTAATCGGGTATTTGGTAATTCTTATATTGATTTTTGTGCTTAATTATTGACTTTAAAGACCGAACCGCCGAGATTTATTATTGTCGATCTCCAGCAATTAGGATAAATTAGACTTAATGAAATTTGTTTACTTTCAGTTCTGTATTATTTCAAGATAAACCAAAAATTAATTGTATTGACTAAACATTTCCCGGGAAAAAGCCTCGCAATCATATAGAACCCCAGGGCCCGAAAAAGTTCTCGGCAACTCTGTTATTAAATCAATCTTTCCCAATTAAGGCCATGTAAGACTTACCCGATCCCTACCTTACCGACATTTTTTGTCTGCAACGCTACGTCTACATTTATTGAGATATCAAATTGAAAATTTCTAAAATTAAAGAAAATATGCTAAGGTATGTTTATCTGTTCTTAAATTTTTGTAAAAATAAAAAAATAATTTTTCAAAAAAATTTTTTTTTGCAAATGTCAATATTTAAGATAAGGTAAACGTACTTTAGTGCTTTAGCTTCAATTTCAGAAATTTTCAATTTGATATCTCAATAAATGTAGACGTAGCGTTGCAGACAAAAAAATGTCGGTAAAGTAGGGATCGGGTAAGTCTTACATGGCCTTAAAGGCTTTGGATCCATGTGTCAAGCTCAAAATTCCATTCTCCATTTTACTCATCGAAAATTATAGATAAATATTTTTTCGCTCTGTAGCACTAATCTTTTTTCAAATATAAGACTGTATACAGAGCGAAAAAATATTTAATTTCCATATTTTTTGCGTAAAACGAAGAATTCGAAATCTAACTTCGAAAGTGAATATTTTGATTTTTGAATTAGATATTGAAATTAATTTATTTCATGGCTCTGTACGCATAATTCTAGTTACAAATAAATTAATTCTACCGAGGGAAACAATTCCAAATTTAATATTTGTTGAGTAAAATGAAGAAATCGAATTTTTAGATTAAAACTTGGCTTCAACAGCCTTAAAAGTATCTGGATACAGTTACAGTTACTTTTTTAAAAAAGTATCTAGTTACAATTACAGTTACTACAGAAAATAATTTAAATTCGTTTTAAAGTTACTTTAAACTGTATCTTCTCCTCCAATTAAAAAAATATTAAAACGGATATAAGTTAAAATTAAACGTACGCGTTATGTTTTGGCAACAACAAATTCTTTTGTTCTTTCATTGCGT
Organism: Synergus umbraculus; assembly: GCA_900474325.1. Lineage (NCBI taxonomy): Eukaryota > Metazoa > Arthropoda > Insecta > Hymenoptera > Cynipidae > Synergus > Synergus umbraculus. The sequence continues at coordinate 33,980 of UCOK01010587.1, read as the reverse complement.
ACAATTTTTAAAGTTCTTTTTATAGCATAACAGTTATTGGCTCCAAAAACCTTAAACATTGTTAAAAATTTTCTAAATTGAAAAAACATCACTAATTCATTTATTACAAATTCGAGATTGAGTTTCGTTCTGTAAGTCAAGCAGACGAAATGCTTCGTGGGGAATTTAAAAAAAAATTTTCAGACTTCTGGAATAAATAGAGCTTTCGTGATTATTTATCCTGGAACGTACGTGACGCTTAAATCACGCGGAGCGAAGAAGCTTTTACGTTGATTGGGCAAAACGCACTGTATACTGTAATTGTGAACCCACCAATCACTGATAAGATAAGTCACATTTCCTGTAAATGTAGTCCCTGTATGTGATCGATAAGTGCAGCTGCATTGATTTCTCTACCTCTTGAACGACTCACGTCACGTGTCATTCGTAAAAAAATACTCCAAAAGCGAAAAATCAAAATTTCAATCATCTCTCTGACTGAAAAAATCTCCACAAATAGTAAACATAAACAATATTGTCACATCTTTGATGCATTTCCTTATCTCTCACTGTCTCTCACAAACTGAATACATTTTCCTGACTCCAAAATCTGAAAAGGAACGTTTGTTTTGATATCGCACGAGATGGTGCAGGTAATTTTATGAAGGAAACGTACATGCTCCAAAACACTGAATTGACGCAGACGCACTAATCACAACGTGAGAACGTGGCAAATGCAAACTGTGTCGAATCCAGTGGAAATCGAAACGAAGTTGAGCGCCAGTCAGGTTATGTCTGTAACAATAAAAATCTGTTTAAAAGATAAAAATCCGTGAGATTCTCGACTCAGTGTTGATGTGACATTACCCAAGATTTGAAACTTTGACGATAATTGAATTTCCAAGAGGAATTAACACAGAAAATTCTTGTGGAGATTAAAATAGGCGCGACGTGAGAATTACGAGATTTGAATTTGGGCGCCCTTTATGCGTCTCACTACGGCAGATGCACGAAGGTCAAAAGTATTTTAAAAATAAGGCCGTAGGCATTGGCAGATTCGCATGGATAGTGGACGTTAAGGGACGGGTGGTGTTGAGTTGTAATGGCAAAAAGTTTGCAAAAGGTGAGTAATATTTCGTGTATAAACAAACGTTAGGCAAATGGATGCTAGTGAATGTGGTGAGGGTGTCTTCGCGGAAAATGAGACTGAAATAAAATAAGGCGTAAACGGGAAGGCGTCTCGCTTATCGGACACGAGTAGTTGGGAGTTTTGTGGAGAAGGCTCCTCGTCTCGTGTTCTCGTGTATGTATAGCTTGGTCGACAATGGCGCCCGCGCCTCGCGAATATTGACGTTGCCGAAAACATTTCCCACGGAATTCGGGTTTTTCGCGCATACGTGGGTGGCACTTGCTGCGACGCAATTTGTATTTCTAACCTCATCAAGAATTTCTTTTGGGCCCTTTATCGCATGAAAAAATTTCGCTATCGTCTCGTGGAGTTTGCCGAGGTTATGCGAAAAAATGTTTTTGACACGTGTAGTAGCGGCCCGTGAACCCTGAAGGGTTTTACAGTTATACTGCAATGTGGCACATTTGCAGAATCGCGGAGGACGTAGTGTGGGTCTAGAATCGTGATAGAGTTTGAGGTGGGACACCCTCGTGGTAGAGAGTGCATGTCGAGATTGAAAGAGTGTTTTATATAGGTTTTAATTTTTAAGAGGTTTAAGGGTTAGCCAAGAGCATCATTATCACGGTGGCTGGGCTACATTGCGAATTCTTCAGGACAGACAGTTTGGTTATAGGGTCGGGATTGGAGATAGACAAGATGGACCAACAGTATTGCCTCCGGTGGAACAACCATCCGACTAACCTGACTGACGTCTTCAGCTCGTTACTGGCACGTGAAGCACTCTGTGACGTTACTCTGGCCTGTGTTGGTGAGACCTTCAAGGCGCACCAGACAATACTCTCCGCATGCAGTCCGTACTTTGAAAATATTTTCCTCCAAAACATACATCCTCACCCCATCATATTCCTTAAGGATGTCAACGACACGGAGATGAAGGCGTTATTACATTTTATGTACAAAGGCGAGGTTAACGTGAGTCAGCATCTGCTGCCAATGTTCCTTAAGACCGCAGAAGCGTTACAGATCAGAGGTCTTACAAATAATAGTGTAAATAACAAATTCGATGAAAAAAGTCCCTCGCCAGAGCCAGAGGCTCAAACCGGTGTCAGACACACTGATTCCCAGAGTCTCCAGGCTCATCCTGAAAAGAGGAAACGAAAGGTCTCTGGCAACTACGACGTATCCCTCACTGGACCACCTAGTGAACGGTTCTTGTCAGATTCACAGGTAAGGTTTTATTATCATTTTTATTTACTGTCAGTTTTATTTAGTATCATTTTTATTTACTGTCATTTTTATTTACTATCATTTTTATTTATTTTTGTTTTCATCCCCTTAGACCTAAATCGAGATTAGATGTCCAACCTGTTTACAAAAACGTGGCATGTGAGAAATAAATATTTTGAATTTTGGCTTTTAAATATTGACATTTTTGTCTGGGCAAATTACGTAAATATTGTTCTTATGGTTAGCTGCACAAGTAGATACAATTCCGGTCAAGACAGTAAAAATCGTGTGATGATTTACCACCTCGCTAAAAATATTTACTTTGTGCCATGTTACAAGAAACGAAATTTTTATTTTATTGTACTTTAAACTACTTTTGGCTAGAGAAGAGTTTTCCTTACGTTAATAATATGCAGGCCACACACAACCTGAACCCTGTTTACAGTTACGGTTGTAATTATTTTTTCTTATTTAAAGTTGCTTGAATGTCAGGAAATCATTTTTTAAAGCTGATAGATCTAATCAATGAAAAGTACAAGTCTCACAGCTTATAAATAAAAAGGGATTTATAATTTGGAGCATTTAAAAATTCAAATCATTCAAATCTTGAAATCTTTCAAATTTAAACCTCAAAGTAAGAATATTTTTATTCTAAAGAAGCAACGTTAAAGTTGTAAAATTCGGTTTAATTGTTTCTGCTGGAAACTAAAACAGTTAACGAAACTTTCATTGAATTAAACTTGTCTGGGTTTGAAAAACTATTGTCTGCGATAAAGCAATCTTATTTCCATCACATGATTCACCAGGTTTGCATTTGCGAGGGTTTATAAAATACAAAATCTGCCCGCTAGACATACGGTTTCGTATTCTTTGCCAGCCCCCGAAGTTTTAGCGAAAAATAATTCTACATTAAATCCAATACCTTCTCAGATGAGAATGTAAAAAAATTGCAAAAAGTACATTTCAGTAATCTTCTATTTTTCTTTCAATAAATTAACTTATAGTAATATTGCCAATGGTATATAAATAAAATACCTGATTATTAAAAATTTGCTAACAAGAGAGAAATCTCTCATCGATTAAAATAGGCTTTTCTAGGTATATATCGTCAATTAAGAATCCTTTATCCATAATTATTTCTTCAATAACATTTGCATTTTGTATTATAGAACTTTGCTCGAAAATCGCTTTATCTGATGCTCGTCATCCATACGCAGGACTGACATAAGCAAGTAGACCATCAGGAGTACACACTGTTAGAAATTTTACAGTAAACCTGCTTTTGTAAAAGGAGTACATCAATGGTTGATCGCAATTTTGAGGTTTCTGTAGTACTTCGATCTCGGTGCAGTCTATTATCAGAGAAACGTTCTTATATTGTTCAAAGCAAGAAGGAATTTTTTTTGATATTTCATTTTTGCTTGGCAAAACAATTTATGGAATCTAATTTCTGGGTCTCTCTAACCACTTGAGGAGCAACCAAAAACAGAGCAAAAGACATTTCTGTCTTTTTACAGTCTCATCAGAGAGAATGTATCAGATTAGAATATATAATACCGAGCGCGAAGCGGGCAGATTTTTGGGGCTAAATTTCATCCCACTATCATTCATATTATTTTTAGATAAGTTTTGTATGCACTGACAAGACTATTTTTTATTTTAAAACTTAAAAATAAAAGTTCTATTTATTTTGACTCATATACCGCGAGTAAACAAGCATCCTTATTTTTGTACGATTTTTCGCCATTTGATGACATTTAAAAATTCTGCGGTTCCCAATAGAAACATCCGCCTGCAAAATGTAAGCGAAATCTAGAACTTTCCATGTTCCAAGTGTAAACTCGGATCAGCTGACACTAAATATAGTCACTGAAAGACAATATATATCTAGTTAAATAATACCCTCTCTTATAAAATATTACATCATTAATACTTCTTTAATTAATTTTCTTGAACCAATCTTGTTTAAGTAGATTCAACTGGAATTTAGAATATATTAAAAATTAATGAATCAAGGAATTAAAACGTCCTTTTATAAAATCGTTTTAGAACATCCTTCAGGTTTTTTTTTAATTTGTTCAAGCTGATATTTCATTAATTAAATTGGATTTCTCGTTTAACTATCGGGTATAAAATATATAAACTATTTTTCATGGCAAGATTTCAAATCTTCCTGCACAGTCATGGTCAAGATATTCTGCCCAGTATCCTTTGAACTTTGAAAACTTTCTCTTCCTTGTGGTACATTTTGTAAGCGGTGGTCACTAATATGAAATACATATCTAAAATATGTAAGAGACGAATTTAATAAACAGATTGTTTAAACTCTTGAAGGTCAGTCTTGGAATAAGGATAAATTATCCATATTTGATATTCAACTTGCTTTTTTATTAACTACAAATCTACATTTCGAAATCTATTATTATTTAAATCCATCTTTAATATTTTTGAGAAAATACCTTTATTCTTTCACATTTTTAAAACGTGAGTAGTTTTATAATTTATCTTGGAAAAATTTATAATCAGAAATATTGCTGAGTGTTTGAGTCTATACTTTGTTGTTTGATAAATAATCCCATGTCTGGAATTAACGTAAAATATGTAGGGATAAATTTTTTAAAACAATTTATACAATTATAATTTATTTTTTTATTATATAAAAGGAAAAAAATGCATAAGTAATATAGCTGTACGTAGTGGTTTTTTAAAATTATGTAACCGCAAGGAAGAACTCGTTCCTTTATCTATTATCTTTTACCTCCTTTTACCTTTGAGGTAAAAACGGAAAATTTTTTTTTTTAGCTTCCAATTATAATTTTTTTTTAAAGGAATATAAGTTTTGTGATACAGTGATTATAACTGTACTTAATTTCAATTTTCATATCAATGACATATTTGAAAACCTTTCTATCTCTAAAAGTGTTTTTGTCGTGTTAATAATAAAGCATTTTTTTGTACGTTTCATAAGAAATTTATTCGATTCCCTAAATAATGAAAGCAGCTGTATTGACAAATGTGAATATGTAACAGTGACATACGTCATCTTTACCAAGGCCCCTTTTTTTTCCTTCTCTTAATTTCAGAACATTTATACTACATAATAAACCTAGTTAGTCTCATAGCTTGCAATTGAATCATATTTATCAGTTATCAGTCGGTTTTATAAATAGATGTTTTTTTCATAACTGTTTGAATGTTACCCAGAATTCAAGATTTTTGAATCAGATGAACTAAACTCCTATTATATATTAATATTATGATTAAGAAATATAAATATCAACAAGGAATAAATGAATTATGTTTTGGACTTAGGATTATTATTGCAAACAACGAGAAAAGTAAAATTAAACAATACAAAATCCGTGTATAAGTTACTCCAACAATTTTCTTAACAATATAAGCAGGAAATATGTACCGCAAAAGCATTCAATGCTGCAAATTATATTTTCTAACTTTACACAACAGAGATTTGGTTTCCATTTTTTTTTTTAATTACAGACTATTGCATAAACTTTAACAATTAAAAGTATTGTAGTTTTCAAACCTTTTTTACCATATATTTTCAAATCGAATTGTTTATGTTTGTCTAATAGACATTGCAGATTGTTTCTAGTATTTGCGCTTTCTCTTGGTAACCTTGACCTCATTTTTCATCGTTCCTTGAACCTGCCAACTTCAGCATCTGTCCATTGCACTCATTTAACTAGATATTACAGTAATAAGAATTCAGTTTAATTCAAGAAATAAATTGATGTAAATATGAATTTGAAGGATATAATGTGAATTACAATGTAGAAACTACTGACAAGATTTTAATCTTGATGCCAAAAATAGTTTCTTGGCACTAAAGTTACAATTTTGGTTCTGCTACAGATTATTGTCTAAAATTAATTGATATTTTGTTAATTCAATATTTACTTGTATTGATGTTTACAAATATTTTAAGTGTAGTTACTATTGTAAAAATTAAAAATGATGAAGGATATCTTAAGTATTTGTTGTTATTTGTTTTAGACATCTTCACAGTGTAGTTACAAATCAAGTCCTGCGGTGATTCCAAAGTTAAATAACACTATGGAAGGTGATATAGAGGATGGCAGTCGACCTATATCTCCTTCGTCTCAACCGCAAGCCTCAATTAAACAGGAACTGGATCATCATATGCCAGATTTCCATGACAACATTTCCCTCCCAGTAAGTATAATACCTTTTTTTGGTTTTGTTTAATGTAGTCGTCGTAGTGTTGTTTTTACAGCTTTTAAATTTATATAATTTTCAGTGTTGGATAAGTTACTCTATTAAAGGCGTTGGACCCAAGTGTCAAGCTCAAAATTCTATTCTCCATTTTACTCAACGAAAATGATAGATAAATATTTTTTCGCTCTGTAGCGCTAATCTTTTTCCAAATATAAGACTGTGTACAGAGCGACAAAATATTTAATTTTGGTACTTTTTGCGTAAAACGAAGAATACGAAATCTAACTTCAAAAGTGAATATTTTGATTTTTGAATTAGTTATTGAAAGGAATTTTTTTCTGGCTCTGTACGCATAATTCTAGTTACAAATTAATTAATTCTACCGAGGGAAACAGTTCCAAATTTAATATTTGTTGAGTAAAATGAAGAAATCGAATTTTTAGATTAAAACTTGGCTTCAACAGCCTTAAAAGTATCTGGATACAGTTACAGTTACTTTTTTAAAAAAGTATCTAGTTACAATTACAGTTACTACAGAAAATAATTTAAGTTCGTTTTAAAGTTACTTTAAACTGTATCTTCTCCTCCAATTAAAAAAATATTAAAACGGATATAAGTTAAAATTAAACGTACGCGTTATGTTTTGGCAACAACAAATTCTTTTGTTCTTTCATTGCGTACAATTTTTAAAGTTCTTTTTATAGCATTACAGTTATTGCAAGGAATAATTTGATAAAACTACAAAATAATTCAAAAATTAGTATTAAAGTTAAAAATTAATACAAAAATAGTAACTATTAGATACAGTTACTTTTTTTTAAATAACTAAGGTTCTGTAAAAGATACAAGTAACTCTTTTTCGATAACTTAGATACTTGAAACGAGTTACTACCCAACACTGATAATTTTTACCTAATTCTCTTTTTTTTTTTTTTTTTAATTTATGTATTAGATATATTTTTAAATGACCTAAGTTGCTTACATTTGTAAATGTCTTTAAATTAAAAATTATATAAATTACTTTGTATACTTTAAGTATACAAAGATTTAAATTTTTGTAGGACGAATTTGCAGAAATGAAAGCTTTGATCAAGATAAAATTTGATTAAAGTGAAATGTTTGCACTTATGTACATATTGATACAAAGTAATACAAAGTATTATAAAAGCTTCATTAGTTTTGTAACAAAATAGAATTATTAGTATAAATAGTTTGTCTGATGTGATGGCTTTATTATATGTAATTAAGAATTTTTGTGTGAGCTCTCTCATTTGTAATCCACATGTTGAGGTAACTGATCTGACAATTTATAATCAAAATCGTAAAAAAAATTTCTTCAATCGTAGAAATATTCAAACAATCCAGAATATTGTTCTACCTAAAAATAAACACCATAAGTTTCTTTAATTTAGAATTATTTTCAATGCAAATGAATCAAGATTTTAACCCAATTTCTGGTTTAAAGTAGATTCAGTATAAAAATTCGTTGTTTTGAACGTTCAGAACTTCAGCCACATTTTTGTGAAAATAATTATTAGATTAGTTCATCTTTTAAACTTTACAAGTTAAATAACAAATATATGTCTCAAACTATCATAATATGTCAGTTTCCTCAAAAATGTACACTTGTGTTTATACAGCCTTGCCTATAGTAGTCTATTCAAATTATTCATTAATATTGTTTGTATCGTTAAGGGAATGCCTTTGAAAATTCACATATTAATTGTCGAAAGCTTGACATTTCTCGATTAATATTTAAGTGGGTCAAAATTGAAGGTACGAATTTTCTAATCCATGCTGTGTGCTCTGGTTTTTCTAGATTCTTTCTGTTCTTTTATTCAGAAGAACTAACACTTGTTTGTACATCTGTGTTGTATAAACTATCTTAACAATATAACATGTTGATTGTTTTTAGTGATAGGAAACGAGTCCGATACAAAGGGAGACTCCACAATCAGAAAACCTAGTTTTTTTTAGAAGCATAGTTTCGTTATTCTTCCCCTAAAAAAGGACATAAAAGACCGTCATTCTACTACTCCTTTCTCGAATCAAAGACGGGAAGGAAGGGATTATCTATTGTTGAAATAAGAAATTGGCTTTTCCATCATTGAGGAACAAAATTAAAATGTGTTGATTAAACACAGATCCTTTCCTTCTCTGTTGACAGACTAGTTTCGAGTGGGAGGTTCAGAGAGATGGGAAGATTGACGAAACTATGGATAATCAGAATTTGGCTCATCCCAACCCACCAAGTATGGCTGTACAAGTGTCTCGAGAGAACGCTATCATGGCAGGAGGCTCGTTATATATCAATATGACATCGTCTCTCCCCGAATACCAGGGCACTTTATATAAATCCATAGACAATCAGTTTTTAGCACCGGTGCCTTCACATTCTCAATCTACGTGTAATACCGAATATTCAATGCCTTTAGATTCAGCGCCTCATAGTCAAATTAATTGGAAATCACCGTATGAGGATGAAAGTACAAAAAATGAGTCGAGTATGAATATGTCGAGGCAGAATATTTCAGTTATTCAATCCTCAGTTTGTGCACCTGCGCACCGTTCTACAACGGTTAGAAAAGCGGGAAAATTCAAACATAATTGGCTAGATTCGTTCTCGTGGCTCCAGTATGATGAACAGTTAAATCTCATGTTTTGTAAATATTGCAGAAAGTGGAGTGACACAATTCCAGAAATTCGTACTTCATTTGCCGCCGGTAATGGCAATTTTAGACTCGAGATTGTAAACCATCATGATAAATGCAAAGCTCACAATACTTGTGTCTCGAAAGAAGGGGAAGTTAAAAAAAGATGTGGTTACGGAAACTAATTCTGCTTTTCATTCTAAAAGGACTCGAAATCCACTTAACTAATTTGATTAATGTAATTTATTATTTTTAAGATTATTTGTGTTAATTTTAGTTTTAAGAATAGAAATGGAAAAACTGTTTTTTTTTATGATGAGTACGCAAAGTTGATTGTAAATAGTTGACTTTGAATTTTCCATCGCTATTTACGCAATTTAGTTTACAGATTACAATATTTTGGTTAATGTTATTTTCGTAGGTAGCTGGATAGATAAATATATAGATAGATATATATTATATATTATGTAACATCACTGATAGAAGAAATGCCAAAGTAGGGAATTTTCAAGTGATCTGAATCTGTGATGAAAGCCCGTATTTTCATAAAGTAGGGTGAATTGCTGTTTTTAAAGATTGTTATCATAAATATTAAAGTTTATAATCAACAGAGAATATCAGAGACTTATGCTGTTTATGCTTATATTTTCTTATCTTATTTGACTATTCTCGAATTGCAAATGTTTTTTTGCCTTTTTAAAGAACTTTTAGTTTTTCACTCGACATTTTATTTTCTGTGTCAAGCTTTGTAACAATATCCTTTTTAAATCAATACAAACGCTTTTACACTTGACATTCCCACAATTACCTTCTATTTTATAAAACTAAAGTGCCATAGTATTGCGTAATTCTAAAATTTTATCTAAAAAAACTGTTTTTTATTTTATATTACACAAAGTATACAAATTATAAATTATAAAAAAGTTATTTCTTTTATCGAAATTATTAATTTTAGACTACATGTTAATTTCAATGATAAGGGTGTTAAGAAAATGATATTATAAAATTATATTAGAATTTATTATAGATCTTGTTACCTGAAAAACAATAAAATGTCAGCATATCAATTTCCTAGATTGATTATAATTTAAATTAAAAGAATGCTGCATTTAAAGCTTGTACACTTATTAAGAAATAATAAATTGCTTTTGCTGTAAAACCAAAAAGGTTTTTCACTTGAAAGAAGGCTTAATATTTTCTAGTTTCTTATAGATAAAGCGATTTTAATTTCCAGAAAAATCTTCAATCTTGACTCGAACATTTTATTAAAATCTCTGTCTTAAAAGATAATTATTTGCCGTGTGCAGGGTCATCCGGTTGGATTACTAGGTGAAGATGGAGGACCAACGACAGGAACGCCAAATGACAATGTACAGGGAATAGAATCGTCCGAACACCACAATCCACCCGAAATGCTTGATGGTCTTGATGGTAAGATTTTTCAAACACTTTAATTGAAATTTGATTTTGAGCTAACGTACTTCCTGGTCTTTCTCCGGCTGCCGTCTTGAGGGATGATAATTTACTTCAATTCTCGTTCAATATTTACAAATATTTACAAAAATTAGTATTTTCTAAATTAGTATTTTCTGAATTAATTAATATTTATTACAAATTTTTAAGTTTCCTTTAATAAAATGTATAAATCAAGCGCCGAGAGATCGGGACGTATGCTAGTTCTATGAAATCGAGGGAGAAATGCATGAACGTTTGCGATGAGACCTCAAAGTGAAAATTGGTATTCTAGTCGTGTAAGACGGGCATCCCTCTATTTCCAAGTCTGGCAAGCGTAGTCGAGTGTTAAGTCTGAAGGACGGAGAATATACATTTATTTATATATTTATTTATATATATAGCTATATATTTATTTATAATTTATTTATAATTTATATATATAATATATATAGCTATATATATAAATATAGATATATATGTGTATGCATATTTTGTTAGATAAGTTCTTAGTGTTTTTGGTGATGGTATCGTGCATTTGCTATGTCATTGTGGTAGTAATTATATCAGTGTGTTAATATCGAGCACTTAACACGCAATGGTTTGGGTACCGGTACAAGCAAATGGACCATACATGCGTGTACTCCGTTGTGTTTGAGGATGGTGTGTGGGCTGTTGATGCGTGCGGTTGTTGATTCTGTCGAGTTCTCTCGTTGTCTTACACTTTGTATCTACGGTCTAAGTATAATTAACGAGCCATAACGCGTATGAAAATACAAAGTGCCCGATTGTCTTTTAATTCATTGAGAAACGTCTGGTCGATTCAAATAAATTTATTTTCTATACGGGACATAATAATAATAATAATTAGAATTAGAGAAATAAATTTTTAAGGGCGTTGGACCCAAGCTCAAAATTCAATTCTCCATTTTACTCAACGAAAATTATAGATAAATATTTTTTCGCTCTGTAGCACTAATCTTTTTCCAACTATAAGACTGCATACAGAGCGAAAAAATATTTATTTTCGATAATTTTTGCATAAAACAAGGAATTCAAAATCCAACTTCAAAATTGAATATTTTAATTTTTGAGATTTTGATTAAATATTGAAATAAATTTATTTTCCGGCTCTGTACGCATAATTCTAGTTAAAAATTGAGTAATTCTACCAAGGGAATAAATTCCACATTTAATATTTGACGAGTAAAATGAAGAAATGGAATTTTTAGATTAGAACTTGGCTCTTGAAGAGAATTTGGTATTTGTTTATGAGTGGGTAAGATATAAATATCGTGCACTTTGTATACATACATTGATTTTTCACAACGGGGTTCTTTTTGCATGTCTCTTGTATACTATTTTTTTTTCTGTCCTATATCCTTTCGCGTTTACATCACCGTGCCTAATGTGATCTTGATCTTACATTCTCACGACTCTCTTTACTTCATTTTGATGCATGGTGTTATCGCTCGACCTCGCAGCGAGTCGTCTTGGTCGTCTTGATCGTCACTCGCATTGAGAAAAGACGAGTGAAGAGAACCGAGAGCACACTGTCGTTGCGTCGCGAAATCGCGCGTTTACTTTTGTTTGTTTCATTATCCAACGAGAGTAACGAGAGAGTACTTATAGCGTGTGAATCACAGAATTGAAGAGCCGAAGATGAAACGTTGATGATTTACGGTGTTTTTGAAGGAAGCAAGCAACATACGGAAAGGTATTGCTGCTAATCTCTTCAGATATCTCCATATTCGGTCTGAGTTTCTCATTGATTTGATTTTCATTTCTCACTTTATCATGCTCGTTATTGTCACTCGTTATGTTATTTATTTATTTACTTATTTACTTATTTTTTCATTTTTTTAGTTACAGTAGAGGTGTACGCTTCTCTCTCTCTCTATCTCTCTCTCTATCTCTCTCTCTCACTGTTTCTCTCCCTCTCTTTCTCTTTTTATTGTTGTTTTTGTTGCTAAAAGTAGGTGCGATACGAATTACAAGTGTGGTATTTTGTCATATTGCGCATCTTCACGTCTCCTTTCGTCGATTTTTTAAAGCGTGTCCTTCAAGAAGATACCCTCTACTTCTGTATTCTACTCTGACTGACTTTTGACGTAGAGCGTGCATTATTAAACGTATGCAGAACTATTTGTTTCGTTTACGTTAATTTATGATTTTTTTAATTCTTTCGTTTTTTTTATTGATACTTATGAAGTAGATTCTGTTGTGCCAAAGCAGAGTGATTGAATTGCATCCATGATTGAAATGGGATCCTTGTATTCCAGGAACGGCAGGGACTAACAAAAAAGAGATGGACATAAGTAATGACAGTCACAATAAATTAGAGACCTCACAGCTCAGCTCGGAAAGCTGTAAGCTTTGCGGCAAGAGCGTAGCCAACATAAAAAAACATATGAAATCTCATTTCCCTGACAAGTATCAGTGCCACATCTGTATGATATCCTTAACCAGGTCTGACAATCTCAAAAGGCACATTAAGCTGAAGCACGGTATACGAGAAGGATCTCTGATGTCGCCGTTTATGCGCTTGGATGCCAAACACTTCCTAGCCAAATCGGAAGCGTCTTACCTCACCTAGGCGGTTCAAAGATCGAATGATGGTGCACAGGTTGCACGCAGAACACTCAGATTATAAAAAATGTTCTCGCGAGATATTAAAATTTAATACGATTCTCGCTTCAATCGTAAAAAAAAAGTCAGAGGACGCGAGGCGTCCTCTTCTCAATTATAATTAATTTCTATTTTAGCATGCGAGAGTGCACGCGTTACGTAACTTTATTTATTCTTAGATACGGTATCCGATTATAATATCGTAATCCTAAATTATTTATCTTTCCTATTTATTATATAGTTAAGTGTATTTATTTGTTCAATTTCTCGTCGCGATGAATTCAATTCAAGACGAAGTTTGATTCAACTGTATCCTCGAAACAAAAGAGCAGTTTAAACAGTCATTTTTTTTTTAGTATTTACGCGATTTTCTTGCCGCAGCTTAATTCAAGTTTCCATACTATTTATTTATTTATTAATTCAGCTTTGCTCTACCACGACTATGGTATCAGTATTAAATAACATCCATCGACATTAGAGTGTTATTTTCAAATCAAATCACTTGATTCGAAAACCTAACTCATGTAGAATCATAGTTGGGTTTCTGATTCGATTGATTTTGATTCAGTTTAGATTACTGACTTAGTTTTGAAAGTGAAACAAATTCAATCAGGGATCTCTCGACTCTCGTTAATAAAATGTAGTCTACTAGAGTTCGGTTAGTCAAAGAAGACTGTAGTTGAAAAGATAATAATTTTTCTTTTATAAAATAAAAATCTTGGTCGAAAAACTTGACGAAGCATAATTTTGTCCGGATTTGTTTTTCCTTTGATAGCAGTATTGTAACCTAGTCAGCAATTTATCCTGCAAATACTCGTGTGTCGATGGCAGTATCGCTGGTTGTGAAACACGTCGAAGACTGAATAAGGATTCTCGAGCTACAAAATTCCAGCTCGAAATAGTCATGAGAAACTAGTCCCAATGCCCATAGGCTGATATAAACCAGGTTTTAGGCTTTTTGTGGTGCCTTTCTTAAGTACAAGACTAAGCAGTAACGATAATATTGATGATAATAATAGAGTTAGTAAAATAGTGATACATTATTTATTATACAGGACGCCTATACATAGACTGTGCATGTCTCTGACCAAATATCACAGAATAAAAATCAATGTAAAAGCTACACTATCAATTCTGTTTTCTAAATAAAAATTGATTTTTGTAGCTTGGTGATTATTGGTGGCTTATTCTGTGCCACTTGGTTACTCTTCTGTCAGACCGTTGTAACGATAAATTCTCGCCTCTTCGACTTCCATATACGTCCCTCATTTCGACAACTCAGCCATTCCGACTTAGGCTCTTATTATCTTCGCCTTTTCTCTATTTTTGCAGATTCGGCATTTTTTACTCCTCCGGGCATTGAATCCTTGCCGAATTCGGACATAGAGAGAGTGTGTGTGTCAGACTTTTTTGAAAAGCTGCCACACACTTATACTAGCAAATGCAAAAAATGTGGGAGAATCGTGTCGAATGTTAAGAATCATTACTTGACACATTATCCAGGAAATTTTATTTGCCCGTTTTGCGGCTGCCGTAGGACCAGATTGGACAATTTAAAGGTTCACATTAAACAGAAACATCCTGACTTAATGATAGAATACAAAAACTCTCACTTGAATATATTGCTGAACTAAATTTAGCGAATTTCATCGACACTTAGGTTTTTATTTAATGTTTGATGCCGCTCGCGATTTCGTTTTTTATCAGCGGCTCCTTCAACCACTTCCAATTTTATCGTCTTTATTAAATCGACAATACCAATATAGATATTTTTCTACTTAAATTGTAATTAAGACTATTTTCCACGCGTGACATTTTTCGATATTTTGTCTACTAGGGGCGCAAATTGTAATTTCTTAAAATAATAAGAATTTCTGATGTATTTATGTTCGTAGAGTATTTTTTGTAATTTTATCGCTATTTTTAAGATATTGTGCATCGCGATCTCGCTCCTCTCGTCTAGTTCCGGTGCGAGACAGAGGCACGAAATCCTTTAGTGTGCCAGTGAATATTTATGACTTAGAATACAAAATAAAACTATATAACGCCACCAAAAGTGCAATGCTAGCGAGCAGTCTCAGGAAAAAAATAATGAATGCAAAAATCGAATGCAAATCCAGCTAGCTAGCAAACTTTTAAATTGCAGGGTCGCTGATATTATCCATAAATTTTAGAGGGAAACTCAGCTCGCTCTATCGCTTTGTTTTTAATAACTTAGAAACAATGACAGACAAATTGTGACGGTCAGAGTATGAGATAGATAATCTGCTTTGGTTTACAATTTCCACTCTAGATCCTTTGTAGGCTTTCTTCGAAAGAAAATATTCCTCGGACTTTTTTTCATTATGAGTCGAACCAGGTGTCCGACTTCAGTTTTATTCTTCTTGATATACGTTGATATCATTTTTGGAAATTATGGTTACACCCTCTTCATAATAAATTCTTAAATGTTTCAGAAATCAAATATTTTCAACATTTACCAGGTTGGTTGTCAGTCGCCTCGAATCCAGCAGAATAGCTCTGTCAGTTTTTTGGAAATTGGTGAATTTCTTATCAATTTCTAAGCTCGTTTTTTTTTCTGAAAGCTTCTCAGTAAGTATTTTTTTTTTAAATTACTTAACTGAGACTGGGAAGCTTCTACGTGTCGTTCACTTGATGTTTCTTTTTGCCTGGGGCTTTGTAGACAAAGCACCTGCAAAGGTGATTCGGGTCGAGCAGGAGTGCATCCAGATTCGACGACAAAGCCGCTTCGTGAGTGAAACAGACTGTCTTATGGTACAGGTCTCCATACAATGCATTTTAAGAAGATGGTAGGGGGTACTTTCGAAGATAAGCTTCTTAGCGCGCCATATCTCGCCCTTATTACCTACAGTTACCTCTTCTACCTCGATAAGAGGATCAGAATAAGGAGACTCGCTCAAATCCCGCAAAGAGTTTGTTCGATGTTTCATTACCTCTTTGGTAAGGCGACGGTGGTTGGATGGGAAGCTTTCACTTTTAGAGTTCGTGCTTTAAATGCAAGAGTCTAGCCAATCGAAACGAGAGGGAGAGTGATCTGTGGAGTAAAAGATCGCATGTTTGGATATGTGAATAGAGGATAGAGAAATATCCTTAGGTTGTGTTTAAACTGACAAGTCCTGTCGTCTATTTTCTACCAGTGCTTCTATTTAGAGTAGGAAATCAATCGTTTAAGTCAATACTCATTCAATGCTTCTTTATCGAACTTATTGTATGACCAGAGTCCACTCTGGCAAGTTGATTGTAAACGAAGTGCAAATTCGTGTTTATGTAAGACTGAAATAGGCCAGGAGGATACGAAGTTCTGGGACAGTATTTTATAGGTAATTTGGACTGGAGACGTTTCCCAGATTTGAGTACTGTCAATTAAATGATTAATTGATAATTTAATTATCAATTTTGCACTTTGTAAGAATATCGATCTCTCAGATCGATAGCTTGTCAAATCAAGGCTTGATTTCACAGAATATCGGTCTGAGATTTAAGCTCAAAATTGTATCTCTCTGCTTCTGATAATAAAAAGACTGTTGCAGCTAAGTGATCATCAAATGTTCAAATGATCAGCAAACATTTGATCTTTTTGAACAGTTTTTTATCTAAATTTCGTCAAGATCATTTAAAAATCTACTGAAAATCGCTACTTTAAATTCTGAGCAGTAATATTCGGTTGTAACATGGAAATCACTGATGTTTAGAAGCAGAGGCTGGATATTTACATCTCAAACAGTTGCTGCAACGGTTCTTTTTTATTCACCTATGACGTAGTGAGCGTGTACTTTATTGAGTGCTTCGCAGGCTAGGTTGCAAAGAGTGAGAGAGAAAGAGAGAGAAGAGAGAGAGGGAGGGAGAGAGACAGAGAGAGAGGGTGAGAGAAAGAGAGAGTGAGAAAGAATGAGGGAAAGAGGAAGTGGGGACAAGATAAAGAGAGAAAGAGGAACAGGGTGTCTTTCCGACCCTCCCCATATTTATACCAGGTGTCTCATTACAATCTTTTTGTTAGAAACACCCTCCTAACTAAAAGCCTTGTTACAAAAAAAAAAAAAAAAAAAAAAAAAAAATATCTTTCACACGACATTCCCTCATCGAATTTCATACATCAGATAAAATTCAGTCATGTTCGTTTATATTTTAATATTTTCTGAAATTCTCTAGCAAAATGAATTTTCAAAAATTAAAGAACTTTATCATTTTTTTTACGTTAATTAAGAACCTTGATTTCAGTAAAATATAATAACGCTTTTACAAGACGTTTCTGTAGAATTGCGCTCAGGGTGCTTCAGTTAAAAATTATTATGATAAAGTTCAGAATTAAATAAGAATAACAGGTAGAATTAGAATAAAAAATAATAAAAGAATAGATTAAAATAACAGGTCAATCACTAGTTGGAGCTTCCATCATGAAAAAATAGTTTGGACATGGGAAAAGCTCGTCATTGGTGATTAGAGTCAAAAGTTTTAGAGTGTGCTTCCCACTTTGGAAGAGCTGAGTAGAAAGTCGGTTAAAGAGGATAAAATGGGACACCCCGTATAGAGGATTTCTCTTTCTCTCCCTGCTCTCCCTCTGGCTCTCCCTCTGTTGATGATTTCAGTCCTTATATTTAGGGTACGAAATCTAGAGAGTGATCGATGAAAGTGCGAATGCGTTGCACATCTCTGAGGATCATTGTGTTGCTAAGGGTTGAAAGGGGCACCCCTCTTTTCCATTTGTGTCTCTCTCTCTCTCTATCTCTAGCTCCCTTTCTCTCTCTCTCTCTCTCTCTCACTTACTCTTCTCTTTATCTAGCTTTCTGTCTCCTCCCAACCACCCTCTCTCTTTCTCTCTCTCTCTGTTACAGTGTTGGCTAGTGGTGTCTCACTGAAGAGAGAGGGGGTTTCCCCGCAAGGTCATGCGACGGAGCTCCAGCTGTCCTGCTGGATGCCTCAAGCATTGCAACCCCAAAAGCCAAGGGATGCTCGGGGGTCGACCGGGGGAAGTGCAGCCGCGAGTCAGTACGATATGTTCGTCCGGGTGCGAGGAGGCAGTTGTCGTCCCCAGCTGTACAATTGCCGTCATTGTGGCAAGTCGGTCAGTAACCGATGGCATCACATCCGATCCCATAAGTCGCAGAATTGCCTGTGTCCTTACTGCAATAATGTATTCACTCGCAGCGACAACCTTAAGGCCCACATTAGAACCAAGCATCCGGAATTCGCATAGCTATCAAAATAGCTAGATTCTCTCTAGAAAATCTATCTGGCCCAGCTGGCCCTCTTTCTGGTGGGATCTGACTCCACTCATCAGGCTCTTCGTCAATTTCCAGTCTTTTCGATCATCATTTATCATCAAATTAGTTCATATTTTGAGCAGTCTATCTATCTTGGAATATCTCAAGCAACTGGGAGGCTGAATACTTTGAAATGGGTTTTGTTTAGTCTTTTTTTTTTTTTTTTTTTTTTTAAAGAGATATGATGATTCGTATACCTCACACAGTGGGACAAAATTTTCTTGGATTAGTCTATAGATGTCAATTTTTTATTTTTTACTTATTTATTTATTTTTTGGACAATTTTTTTTAGAATTGAGGATTATTAAATTCTGCAGACTGAGGCGGATTTAATTATTGGAAAAAAGTGGTTTTGTGGGTACTAATTTTAGATTTGTTTATTTCTATAAACTTATTTATTTTTATAAACTTGTTTATAAAATTTGGAACTTGTTTATTTATGTTACACTAGTACAGAAGAATTTATTCTTTTGGATTCTAGGTATATACTTAATTTTTTTTACAAACTTGAAAATGATTTTGTTGAAAATACCTTTTTTTTACTTTTCTTCTTTATATAATTTTTTATAAAAACAATAATTAAACATAGAGGCTCTAGAGGCCTTTGTAGAACTTAATCCACTTTAATTCTTGAAAAATGTGACCTAGACTGATTTGTCTAGGCAAATTTGTCTCACTGTGCATTGGTCGAACCTTGTAATAAAATTTAGTTTCTGAAATAAAAAATTATAACATTATAATAACATATGTGAATAACTTGCGTAAAGCTATTATTACCATTTTTACTGTGGCTTACTGTAGTGTAAACTGACTCTAAGTATTTAATCACAGGAATCACATCAATGATAAATTATATCTTTGCCTTAATTTCCGCTATTTTTAATCGCAAATGTGAGAAATGGATATTAGTCAATGAAAAATATTATCCAGTGAAATTAAAATTTTTAATTTTAATTGTCATTTCATATTTTATCATAGGGACCGAACCAAAGCAGAAATACATAGTTTAATATAATAAAAATAGTAGGATAGGATGGTACAATAGTTTTTTTTTATTTGAGTTTTTATTTTCTCAACTTACTACCAGAAACGGATTAAAAAATGCATAATTTATAAAAAAATAGAATAATGATTTTCTTCACTAAAAGCTTTAATAGGATATGCTATTAAAAGATAAATCAGATTTGTCTTTAATTATCAAACTATAACTCTCACATTTATGTGAAATTGTTTTTTATTTAACTGAATTAAATTCTTATTGACTAAACTTTTTTATTGCATATAAGGGACAATAAATAGAGCTTGAAAAAAGGGCCAGGGTGGAGAGTAAATCTTAACTTTACCACAAGTTAATCTTCTAATTGTGTTAAATCTAAAAAGTACTGCATATATATAGCGAAACGGCAAAAGTTTGACTGATTAATGTCGATATTTTAAATTAAAGATAAAATATGGTTTGTGAGTCCTAAGGGCTTTATTTATTTTTATAATATATAAGACTGTGCTTCGAGTAATTCTGCTTTGATTTGTGTTATAATCTTGAGCACGAAGCAAAACTTCTGAATGAATATTCATAGGATTTCACCGTTTCGCCATGTATTTGTAAACATAATAGGTATTATGTACAACGAAGCATCATTGTTTTAGTGAAATTTTCAATTTATCCTAGTTTAATATTAATTTTAAGTATCTTAATTCAAGATATTCGTTAAATACTTACAGTCATTTACGTAAGTTCTTTTCAAGTCTCTAGGAGGTCACAATCTTTTTATGTAAGGTCTTAGTTTATTTTCTTTTATTTAAATTAAATTTAACTCATTTAAATTAAATCTAGCTCAATTAACTTAAATTTATCTCAATTAAATTACATTTAGCTCAAAAATTCGAAAAAAAAGACTGCTTCTTATCTTTTACATCACACAAAATCTAGCGTAAATTAAAATTAAGCTTTAATTTTATACGTAACTCAGCCAAAGATCTTTTATTGACTTTCTGAATTCAATTTATGTTTTGTAACATATAAACGTACAGTCACAGTCAGAAGTTCTCGTATGAATAGAACGGGTTGGTTGTAAAGAACTTTTTGTTGCGATTGTGTACTTTTACGAGGGTTCAGAGGAATCTGAGTGGGTTTTACGCTTGACTGATCTTCTCTCCCTTCGCAATTCTAACAGACCAAGCTTCGATTTGAAGAAAATGACAAAGCTTGATCGGAGTTGACTATTTACGTGAGTTTCGTTGACTTGAACCGAGTTTTTATTTTGTAATGCCAAAAGCTTTCCTCTTACGGTATTATCATTTTCCTTTGATCAGAATTCTCTCTCTCCCTCTCTCGTTGCATAAAATAGGGAATCAGGGGTCTTTCAGTTTAAACTAGTTAAACTACTAAAATTGAACACTCAATAATAATTCTAAACCACTTGTAAGTTGAACTGACTAAACTCCTCTCTACTCAATCTCTTGTATTCGCTGCAAGTTCTAACGGTCCACTTCTTCGATTGCTGAATAGTTCCCTTGGCTAATTCAATCAATACTCGAATGTGGTGAATGTGACTGGATTTCACAAAGTTCGATGAATTCTGGTGGCTTCTTCAAGCAAAGGATGCTTTCAACTTTCATTTTCTATTCATATTTTGGACTCGTAGGTTTTATAGTAAAATTAGGTATTGCTTCAGTCGAATAAAGTTGCTCGATTCTTAGTTTGCGATCTTGTATTTAATCGTGGATTTAAATTGACTCTTGGATAGTATTTTTATATTCAAAAGGCAATCGAATATTTATAGTTGTATTGTATACTTATAGTTGAAGCGATCTCCTTCTGTTACTGATAACAGAGCTTACCCTGATCGTATCGTACAGTATTTTCATTCTCGAATATACTTTAATAGGTTCAGATTATGTAAAATCGACTTTCTTGGTAATAGGATAGTTTGATTTGATCTTTGAAATATTTTTTGAACTTGTAACGACTTTATATTTGAACAATCATCGCTTTATTCATTATACTTGTATTCTTGCTTTCCTCTTCCTTTTTTCCTGGTTCGGTCACTTTTTCCTTCGTGTAGATTTATCATCTTTTTTTCTGGGTTGATAATCTTTTCCTTTGATAATCTTTTTGCCGATAACATTTTTTTAGTGATAGCTTTAGAGAGAGAAGTAAAGGGGTTGAGTTTCCTTTTCATTTAAACTCAGGCAAATTTTCTTCTAAGGGAAAGGTTTTTACACTAATCGTTATTGCACAATTAACTTGAAACCAGTCCCTGATAGTTTGTTCAATCTAACAATTGAAGACTGTACAAAAATCATCACAGTGGCTAATTTTTTTATCTTTCAGCACTGAATTGATTACAGTGATAACATTTGTACATTTTGTCGACGTTGACAAGCCATCGCCGAATTTCAAACCTAATTTAATTGTAAAACGCACCTCTTGCTATGAACTTATCTGATATAAGGTTTAAAATTTGGCTGGGCCAACGTAAATACTATTTATTTTTAATTCCAAAAAGAAAGTATCGTCTCCATGCTTCATTGATGTTTTCTTTGCTTTACCATTTGGTAAATCACTGAGAACCTTGATGTAATTCCGTAATGTGCCATACACCAACGCATAGTAGCATTAGAGATAATGGTGTCATAAGTATTTAATTTTGCTTTTAACATCAAACTTATAAATATACACATATACATAAATAAATATATTTATATTAGGTTTGTAGTACCTAGGTGTAATGACACTTACCTACCTAAGACTTAAGACGACGTGGAAAAAAAAATTGTAATATTTTTGTACTGGCAGATTTTTGAGAAATAAATGAAGATGATGAAGCTAATTGAATAGTAAACTCGCGTCTACGTGTGTGTGAGTGTGGGTGTATGCGTGTGTATCTGTTTTTGCTTTTATACACACATTCAAAGGGTTTATTGTCAAATGGTCTTTATAAATATTTTTCATGCGGGGGATTTTGGTCGATCAGAATTCAAACGATATCATCCATAACACACCATCCTTCGTTTTTATAACTGACGTTTTATCCACTTCCTCCTCCTGTTTTTAAGTTTCGTTTTTCACTCCTGCGCATCAACCACGCCTGTGTTGCTATCACTAAAAGTAATCACACGCAACTGACACTCTCTATCTCTGTCTCTCTCTTTTTCTCATGCGAGAATCTAACGAACCTAACCAATGATCCCGCTCTAACAAAGGTACTCTTAATTGTTCCCAATTTGTGTATATAAACGTGTACAAAGTTGACAGGGTGGTCGCTGCTGCCTCCATTCAGTCACTACTATGATCAATTGATTTTTTTATAAGAAAGGATCTATATGAAGATTTTGTTTAGATTGGTCAAGCTGAGTTGCAGTATCAAAGTCAAGTAATCAAGTAATCAAGGATTCAAGTAATAAAGTAATCAAGGATTCAAGTAATCAAATAATGAAGTGAACAGAATTAAGTCATCAGATTAAAACCTTGGTTGTTAACTCGAGGATCAATAATTGTAATTTCAAGTGAACTGAAGTTTTTGAATCAAGTTGTAAGTGCGCAACTCAACTCAGCTTAATGCAAACTCAACAAATAGTAACTAAATCAAGGAAGACAAAACCTGAAGATGTAGAGGTCAAGGTCACTCTCTAAACTTGAATCAGTGAAATTTAACTGATTACCAGTCAAATTCCACTAATTTGCAGTGACTCTTTTCTCACGATTTTAATCAGTGAAAAATCTACTGGAAATCAGTGAAAAGTCACTGAAATTTTTAGTAGTTTAGTGAAGATGACTGAAAATTTCAGTGACTTTTGACTGATTCTCAGTGAATTTTCACTGATTAAAGTCGTGAGAAAAGAATCAATGAAAATCAGTGGAATTTGACTGATTCAGTTTTAGAGAGCAACCTAAGAAGCGCAAACTTGTTTTACTTTCCACCTCTTATCTGATCTGATATCTGTTGAGAGATCAATTAGATGTAACGATTAGAAGAAAATATTTCACTTCAAGTTTGTTCAATGAACGCTTCTAAGGTTTTTAAAATAGGTCTTTAAGATCTTGCACAAAAATATTCGAAGCAGTTTGAATGATTCTTTTTCAGAGACCAGTAGTCAAGATCTAGAGATCCTCAAGACAGAGTTGAGAGTTGAGACAATTTTACTTCCGATTTCGTTTATATGAAAGTTCAGTGGAAGGGGCAAGTTGTCTCAACTCTGCCTTGAAGATCTCTATTAAGTTCCAGCTAGCTCGGAACATCTTTAATATTTAACGAAGTTGATTACGAAGTTAAATATTAATAATGTTAAATATGAACAACTGCAGGTCTAAAAAGAGGATAATTCAAACTGAATATGCAATTGAGGAACTGATAAAACCTACATGTATCAGCTTTTGTCTTTTTTCATTGACCCCGTGTAGAAATCATCAGTTCTGGCCCAAACTCATGAAACGAGGAACCGGATCCCAGGGACCGAGCAGAGACCCAGGTTCCAATCTGGTTCCACGTTTAATTAGGAGCAAGGGGCCAGGATAAAATTTCTACCTGGGTCTTTCTTGTATTCTGATAAACTAGTGAAGATCTTGATCCACTGGTGATGATTTTGATACCAGAATTTTGGAAAAGGTTGACTGGATGTGAGGTTGAGCGACGATAATCGGCACGCATTGTTTTAGTGCCAGCTTAGCGCTACCATCGATCCGCATATCTTTTTCACGTACCTTGGCGTACTTGACAGCTTGAACGAGAGCTTGTAAGCGCGTTTTGAGTAAAAAGTTGGAAAAAAAGAAAAATTTAGAAAAAATGAAGTAAATGAAAGAATTTAAAATTGCTCTGCCTTTCTCTCTCTGTTTCTCTTTATCTCTCTTTCTCTCTCTTTTCTCTGCGGCTCTCTCGATCGGATCTCGGTGCGCCGTATAGAGAAAA
Source organism: Synergus umbraculus (assembly GCA_900474325.1). NCBI lineage: Eukaryota > Metazoa > Arthropoda > Insecta > Hymenoptera > Cynipidae > Synergus > Synergus umbraculus. Next base: position 9,526 of record UCOK01010587.1, on the reverse strand, counting down.
CAAGCGAGCCAACAACTCGGGCTCGTAGGTCGGGAGGCAACAGTGTTGAGTGACTTGTCTTGTGTTGATGTTGCAGGTTCAAAAGCCTGGCACATGCGGCTGACCTTTGACCGGGTGCCAGGCGGCTGCAACCTTCACAGGTGCAAGCTGTGCGGCAAGGTCGTGACGCACATCAGGAACCACTACCACGTCCACTTCCCCGGCAGGTTTGAGTGTCCTCTCTGTCGTGCCACGTACACGCGTAGCGACAACCTGCGCACACACTTTAAATTCAAACACCCCGAAGCAAGAAAGATTGATCTTAATGATTTTATGGCCGGCTCGCTGGCGTTATCAGCCGCGAATAACGATACTATGAACACGCTCTCCTAAAGAGCTCGCCGGCTCGCTCCCTCGCTCGATCGTGATGATTGTGATGATCGTGACACGTGCGTGAATCAGAGTCTTCGTCTGCGTTGTCGTCATTGTCATCGTCATCGTCATCGTCTTCGTCCTCGTCTTCGTCTTCGTAGTCGATGGCGTCTTCGTCGTTGTTCATCTTCCTGCAGAGCTCCGGGCGAGAGTGCGACGCGTGGCAAGCCAAAGAAGGGCCGGTATCTTAATCAGTTTATAACGAACACCAAATCTTATAGGATCTACGCTTAAAAAACAAAAGAAAAAAAAATAAATAAAAGAGATATAGTGAGCGAAAGGATAATGTCAATGGAGTACCGTCTCCTGCGAAGGACATGGGCAGCCTTATTTTTTTCTGTGGTAATCGAGCGCTGTGTCGATCGAGGACCCTATGTATAAAGTTATAAAAAGAAAAGAAAAACGAAGAAACGTATGTGCGGTGTGATGATAAAAGAGACTAATTGCGAAAGATTTTAATGGAATTTTACACAAAATGGGAGCAAACGTGGTGCCAATTCCTCCCGTAGTTGCTGCTGACTGGCGAGCTGACAAGCAGCAGGAAAGAATATTAATTATTAATTAACATTAACGTAATATAGACGGAAGTAATGCATCGATGCGCAGGGTGAGTCGTATAGTTGTTGAAAGTTTATAGTTTTACTTCATATTAGATCTTGGTTTAATTAGTTTATTTGTGTAACTAAACGGTGAAGACACTTTGATTAGAGATGCAAGATCCAAAGAATAGGAAAGTAGTAAAAAGAATTCATCAAACGAGTTGATGTTGAAGATAAATTTTGCATCTCTAAAATATACACGATGATTAAAAATATGTTAACTTTACAGAGGGTGTCAGTTGAGTATCTTAAAACAGTTAAAAAAACTGTAAAAAAAACTGTTAAAAACAGGAATTGGTTTTACTACAAAGTAGATTTTATTAAGCTTCGTAGACGATCAGAATTTAAGTGGTGGGGAAGAAACGCTTCTAATTGGTTCTGACTTTGTTTCTTTGACTGATTATGCTTCGCAACCAATCGGCAGTGCTTCTTCCCCTCCACATGGCTTCCAATTGGCTACGAAGTTTGGTAATATCTACTGTATAGTAAAACTTACTATTAAACTTACTCTAAACTAAATTAATTAGTTTAAACATTCTGTCACCATTTCTGTAAGTTTAGCAAACTCTTTTTTCTTCGCACACAGATGTGGTTTAAGTTTTGAACGTTCAAATAAATGAATTTTTGTATTGGTTTTACTTTAAACTAGAAACAGTTTTAAAACTTTGATTGTAATTCTATACGGAAGAAACTTATAATGCCTATTGTTATTTTTAGTTCGAATTTCTGGAATTTAGTTGGATTTCTGGATAAAATGGAATTGGAAAAAATATTTCGTTAATTTGAACATTCGAAACTTTTAGCACAGAATGACACTTCGAAGGTATGGATCGATGAGATCAATTGACAACGAAATTTCTGTCCTAAGCATTGTTTTATCAATTTATAAAAAGGCGGTTCTGAAGCTCTAATATGAAATTGAACTATAAAACGCGTGTTACTTGTTATATAACACTTAAAGTCTATAATTATAACAATTAAACTACACACCGCAAATGTAATAAGCAGAAAGTAAATAGTGGAAATCACAAGAGACATTCCACGATCGGGACTTAAATGCATAGGCGACACAATATAAGGATGTACTGTACTGGCTGGTTATTATGATGATAAGGATGATGATAATGATTTATAGTACTATATTTTATACTTTATATATTCTACCGTTATATTCTACATTGGTTGAAGATAGTTATGTTTAAAAGGCAATTTTATCCAAGGGATGGTTTACGATATTCACAACGTCGTTGCACATGGATATTTCATTGGTTGGGGTGCAATCAGTTTGTTCTTTAATCTTTGTTTATTGTTTCTCTAGTGTGTTTTTGTTTTTCTCTACGTGGAAATTGCGTATAACCACCTGTACACAATAACACATATAGATACGTCAAGGTTGTTAAACAGGACAGATACAGATGCAAGAACAGATATAGAAACTAGGGATGTTCGATTCCGATTCGATTTTTTATCCTGAGAATCAAAGAGTCGATTTTCTAAATAAAATGTTAAAATTGAAATGAAAAAATTAATAAATTAAGGGAGTACTCTCGGTAATAGAACTACAATTGAGAATTGTTTGATATTTGATATTTGTTAAAATTTTGAAACCTTTCAGAGCTTAGTAATTAAGAAATTAATGATTGGAAATAATATTTGGTTTTATGGGAAAACGCACTTTTTGTAGGATATAAAAAAATTGACAGCTCAGAAAATTATTAAATAATTCTCAGAATCGTTCTCTCAATTAGCTACTTACCGAGGGTTCTTCCTTAAATTAAATTAAATTAATTAGAGTAATAAATAGAAATGTTAAAAATCATTGTAAATCGATTCTTGCAGAATCGATTCTTTGATACCGATTTGTTAGAGAATCGATTCTTTTGATTGGATTCAGAATCGATTGTTCAAAGAGAATCGAACATCCATAGAAACCGAGTTCGCTAGCTATTCAAAGAGCCAAATCACGCTGAATTGTGATCAAATGATATTACCGCCTTTTTACGTCTTTTCTTACTTCGAAGGAAGGGGCACTTTGCATAGTTATGGCTACCCGAGCATACATACGCATATCTAATAATTTAATAATATATAACCAGAATATTAATATATAACGCTGATTCAGATTCTTATTATTATTACGATATTCTTATTTTAATATTATTACGAGGTATAATATATTGGATATAATTTATTTTGTTTTACCGTTTTATGATTTTATATATGTGTTGTTACTATTTCACCAGATGAGAGCACTATTCAGCGATGCGCGCATATATATAATTATTTATTTGAGAAACGGAGAAACTACTATATACAGGCCTACCCCGAGTAGATCGTTTTGCCAATCGGTCTCTCTGTTTTTTTGTTCTGTTTAATGTTATTTTATTATTATATTTTTTTTTCCTTTTTGATTTCTTTTTTTGCTCTGTACAAGAACACTTCGAACTTTCTTCGAATCTACAGTCCCGCAAGCTTACCAAATATAAATAGTCGGGTATTCTTTGCTGCTTTTGCGTTCGACATGTATTCCAATTGCGTTTCCACCGCTAGTTTTAATTAACTGGTTTAGCTGGAATTGATGCGCGCGCAGAATCGGACATTGGTTGGACGTCAGTTGATTTCGACCACTTCCAATTTCCGGAATTGTTCAGTCAAACGTCAAGCCGCACTGTTTACCGCATTTCTGTAAACCTCGATAGCAACTGTGCGGCTTCCGTTAATCGTTTGGATGATTCTAATGAATTTCTCGTCATAGGAATTGAAGGGTCGCGTGAAACTGGAAAAATTATGATTGCTACCAAATTTGGTTTCCGCTATTCGCGATGGAAGGGGGGAGAGTAGGTGGTTTTCATCAAATGACTCTGGTTAACCAAGCTGATTCGTGTACCGACTCATATACCAGCTACCGCTTAATTGAATTCACGTAACTGTCCTCGATTAATAATATTTTTCATACTCAAGGACATGTACCTAGGTGTCACATCATCAACTACATTAATCAGGTTTATTTAGAAAAATATAGTTACTAGTGTTTTCTGTACCGAAGAAGAATTTGTTATTAGTTTATTAATACAGTTGGCTACTATTGGACCAATAGTAGCTACTTTTGGACCAATAGTAGCCAACCAGGTCATGTCAGACCTTGGTATTTGATCTTAAGATGCGGTGGAAATGCATGCGAGTCAGGAATACTGTTTAGACGTATTTAGAGTCATTAGATTGTCAACGGTCCCGTCTTTTTCGCTCCTTTTATTTATCATTAAGGATTCGAGTCATGAAGAAATTCTACGAAGAAATTTTTATTTTGTTTTTGGTCGACATCGATTTATGATTAACATTAACTCTGTGCGCTGTTTTACTTTAATATCAGTTATTATATCCAACATTGTACATCTACGAGGAAGAAAATGAATTGTTAAAATTGATGAGGGATCAGAAAGAAAATTTGAGTTGAAATTTGATTTTGATTGAAGATATTCTTCTGTATGAAGCAACGAATTTGTGATAGTGTTTCGATCAAGTGCTAGTTAGGAAAGAAACATCTGGTAATTAGCAGTAATTAGCAATTACTAATAATTTAGCAATTAAAATAAAAATTAGCACTAGTTAGTGATTATTAAAATAAAAATTGTATAAAAAATCTTTGAAATGACAATAGAGTGATTTGTATGTGTGTGCACCAAGGAAATTAGCAATTCATTTTCTTCCACACATGGCGTCATAACTAAAGTGTCGAAATTTATTGCTTCTAAATTTTGATATTCTAGCATTAGATTTGAAAGAATCTAGAATATTTCGTTTGTTATGATATTTAGTCTATTAAATTTCTTACGATCTTTAGTATGGCAATGTTTATTATGAAGCTGATTTGTAAGCTTCTCTGTAATTCTTACAATGTAACCCTTTCCTTACGAAGATTCGTAATTTATGTGGTTTAAGTTCTGGACATTCTAATGAAGGAATTTTTTTATTGATTGTCTTTTAAACTATAAATAGTTTTAAAACAGTAATTCAGTAAACAGTAATTTGCATTAACAATAATTTTTTATGGAAGATTATCGAAAAGACTTATAATGCCTACTGTTATTTTAGTTGGAATGGATAAAAAAGAATTGAGAAAAAAATATTTCGTTCATTTGAATGCTCAAAACTTTTGGTACATCGTAATTTCAATTTACTTTATTATGCTTAAAGATTTGAGAAAAATCTTGCTTGATGCTGTGAAGTAGGTTGTGCTGCAAATGATTTCCACTAGTGTTTTCGAAAATATCTTTACACTCTATTATGTTTTTTGGTGATAAAGTGAGAAACGATCTCGCGTGTGGAGCGATAAAATTGTATAAAGTTTATTATTCTCTCGTTAAGATAGTTTTGTTATCCGAATCTTGAACTTTTACACGCCTTTGCTTGCCAACGTCACAGTTTTTTTGAGAATAAACCAAAAAGAGATATAATTAAGCAAATTATTAATTTCGATAGCTTGACACAGAAAGAGTTTACAATAAATATTTGAAAATATGAATTTGATGAATTTAAAATATGAATTAGCAGAGTATGAATTGTTGGACTTGTAGAATTTTATTGCTCCTCATGTCGAGATCGAATGTGTATCAAATGAACACAGTTTGTGATAATTATAGGAACGTTTTAACAATTTTGAAATTTTAACTTAATAATAATACTATTGTACGGATTTCCACTTAATATTTAACTGCAAAGAGAGAAACTGCAAATTTAGTGGCTCTTGGCGCGAATACGTGTTCTAGGGCCACCGAAGAAGCAGACAGAGAAAGGAGAATGTAGGTAGATGAACTCGAGGGTAGAAAGCGAGAGAAAATTGTTTCGTTGTGAGGGAGGGAGGAAAAACTAAGGAGGAAGAGAGAAAGAGAGAAATACTCGGCACACACAGATTTCACAAAGTGTAATAAAACGGTCTGCTCCACGCTCGTGGTGCTGGTCGTCAGGCTGTTATATTGAAACCTTTTATTAATTAAAAATGAATAATACTACAACTACTACATACTACTATTACTATTATTACAATTATTACTACTACTATTACTACTACTACATATAAGTATTTATATATTTACAATTGCGTGGTGTGGAGTGGAACATTGTGATATAATAGATTGGTGCTAACACCTTATTGAAATTGAGAAGAATTTAATGAAATTTGTGCAATATTGCGATAGTAATAGGGCGAGGCGTTATGTCCCAGCGGATCAGTTACGTTTATCTGGCACTTTGTGGATGGTATGTGTAAAAGGGCGCGAGGGGAATTTGTCCAATGTTTTTCGATTGTCTTTTATAGTCAAACCCTTTTCGAGTGATTTCGTCAAATGCCAAACTCTAGGATTGGAAATCGGTACATAGTCGTGATTCAGGTGAAACAACAGTGCAATTATTGTTGTACTTTTGCACGAAAAAAATTGGTGTGGTTGTGACAATTGTAGAAATAGTAAAATATGGTACGACTAGTAATTTAATATTGTATGTGACAACAACCACAGTTTTTGGTATATAATAGTTGTGGTTGTGGATGTGGAAACTACAATCATAGTAGTGGCAACCGTTAATTACTAGTTGTAATTACTGTAAAAATAGTAAAATATGGTACAACTAGTAATTGACGGTTGCCACTACTATTATTGTTGTTGCTGCAACCATATTTACAAAATCGACAGTTGTTGGCAAATAATAGTTGTGAATGTAAATGTGGCAATCACAATTGTAGTAGTGGCAACCGTAAATTACTAGTTGTAATTACTGTGAAAATAGTAAAATATGGTACAACTAGTAGTTGACGGTTGCCACAACCATAATTATTATGTGACAACAACCACAGTTGTTGGAATATAATAGTTGTGGTTGTGGATGTGAATGTGGCAATCACAATTATAGTAGTAGCAACCGTAATTTACTAGTTGTAGTTACTGTAAAAATAGTAAAATATGGTACAACTAGTAATTGACGGTTGCCACTACTATTATTGTTGTTGCTACAATCATATTTACAAAATCGACAGTTGTTGGCAAATAATAGTTGTGGCTATGGATGTGGCAATCATAATTATAGTAGTGGCAACCGTAATTTACTAGTTGTAGTTACTGTAAAAGTAGTAAAATATGGTACAACTAGTAATTGACGGTTGTCACTACTATTATTGTGGTTGCCACAACCACAACTATTATGTTCCAACAACTGTGGTTGTTGTTGTTGTTGTCACATAATAATTATGGTTGTAGCAATTACAATTATAGTAGTTGCAACCGCAAATTATGCGACAACAACCACAGATGTTGGCACATAATAGTTGTGGTTGTGGATGTGGCAATCACAATTATAGTAGTGGCAACCGTAATTTAGTAGTTGTAATTACTGTAAAAATAGTAAAATATGGTACAACTAGTAATTTACTGTCGCCACTACTATACTTGTGGTTGCCACAACCACAACCACAATTATAGTTGTTGCAACCACAAATATAGTAGTAGCAACCATAAATTACTATTTGTACCATATTCTACTATTTTCTCAGTTGTCACAACCATATTTTTTTTCGGTGCTGCAATACGCGTCGTATTATGAGTTATATCGATGAGTTATCCTGTCGGCCAGGAAGAAAGGACTCGCCAAAGTCTTCCAACAAAATTTACCCCAATTTTATTTACTTCAATTCAATATTGACTTGGAATCTTTTCCTTTATCCTCTTAGGTATAATTCAGTCCCAGCTTTTCCCAATTTGTCGAATGTTTCACATCCATTATCCAATCATTATTTGGTGAGTCTTTTTTCCTGGGCGCAGGGAAAGAAAAAATGAAAAGAAAAGTAAATAAATAAATAAATAAACATTTGCAGTGACTGATTGGAAAAGAGAGAAAGAGGCGCGTTTAAGAAATGCGAACAAACGACGTGAAGAAAGAAACTATGGCTGTGCAAGAGAACATTATTGAGAGTAGTTAAATAGACGTAGGTGTTACCTAGGGACTAGGCTTAGCTGATAGGATAAGGGCATGTTTTCAGGCGTTTCGTTCTCGCGCTTAAAAAAAAAAAAGAATCCGCTGGTTGATAACGTTTCACTCTCTGTACATTATTAAACTAAATAAATAAAAAAATATACTATTATTAATATCTCTTTATATAATAATATATACAAATTACGATTTAATTATGGATATATATGTATATACACTCGCATATATGTATATATCTATCTTCATATATAAAATATATGTATACATATACATTTTGTTATTTTTGGGTCGGGAAAAAGGGGGGTTGATTGTGGGAGGGTTGATTGGGAGGGGGGAGGGAGGGGATGGGAGGGGCAGCGTCTGGGGAAAAAAAAAGTTGCGTATATTTAATCGTAAGGGACTATTCCTACGATATTATTATACGTTAAACATTAATGTAATGACGTGCTCTATTTCAAAATTTTTTCTCATCGGCGCGACGTATCAGACTGAAGTTGTGTGATTTATAAATAACGTGGTACATTTATCCATTGCCTCTTGTCTCGATTTGGTATATACTTAAAATTATATCGTGTACATGTATATATGTTGCGTTTTCTAGAGGAGACACCAAACTATTGGAAACATTTTTTGTATCCCCCTTTTTTTTTTGAAGTCGCGCTCACTTTTTTTAAGACTCTTTCGTTAAATTGTTTTTTTCTCGTCCCTTTTCATTTTTGACACTTGGTCGGAAAAAATATATTTCTTACGGGTCTGACTCTTTCCTCACTTTCAGATACTTAGGCGTTTTAATCACGCTGTTCTTAATTTATTGTGTGCCCTTTTTGTTATTATTCCCCTTTTTATTATATTTTCCTCTTTATTAGAGATCCCTTTTTATTAGATTCCCCTTTTTATTATATTTCCCTCTTTATTATTGTTTTTTCCCATTTCCTTTTGGACAGAGTCACAGATTAACTGCGGCACTACGTATTACCATAATCGAACTGCTAGAATCTTATGAATATAACAATTTGTACCAAACAGTGTAAAAACGGTAGCCAAGTTGTAATAAAACGGTAAAAAAAATCCCTAAAAGGGGTTTTTTTTTTGTTATAAACGACTTGAAAGGGGAAAAAATCGAGAAAATGCGATGTCTTTTGTTCTTATGTGAACGAATTGAATCGTCGATTAAATTGTTAATTGGATGAAAGCTCGCGATCATTGAAAACTGCATTGTAGAGGATAATAAAATTTATTAATTGGACGTCGTTTTAGTACGTTTAAAACGTATAAAGCAGAAAGTAATCGACTATTACGAAAAAAAATTTTTTCAAGCTACTCTAGGAACGGTTAGAAGTAATTCGATTTTGATTTAGGGAAAAAATGCGCAAAATTATTTTTACTACCTTTTTGTCGTGATTGCACGATTTATTCTTATTATTCTTAATTACGATTATATTCTCTAACATAAAGGTCTTAAGTTTACGATTGCATTATGTTTATTATGATTATATGATTACTATTATATATATATATATATATATATATATTATATA